>CM040125.1:19652249-19922490 GCA_022559845.1 Amorphophallus konjac
TGTAGTAGTTGTTGTTTATTTATTTCTGTTAATTATTGAATTGTCTTGTTTTATTTCCTATTTCTTTGTGCCTCCACACTCCTTTTAGCCCTTCCGAGCTCTCCCGGCTCGTGGGCGGCGGGTCAGGATTCGAATGGTATCGGGCCTTCCCGGTATCCGGATCTTGGGTCGCTACAGCTGGTATCAGAGCAGTCGTTGTGGACGTATATGGAATTCAAGATATTGCAGTGATCAGAGTCCATAAGGTCCAGTACAGTCGGTAGCTGGCATAGGGATTTGTGCTTGTTTTTCGCTGTGTTTCTCGCTTGAGAGCCTGAGTGCGTGGCATTGGCGCTGTGATGGTGGTTGCTGTTCGCGGCTTTCGTGCCGGCGTGGGGTCTGCGGATCGAGGTCGAGAGCTTTCTCCCTCATCGGTTGTGGCACTGGTAGTGCTACGTTGAGCAGAGGTTGTCGGCAGGTGCGTTGCTGCCTTCGAGGTGTCTGCAGCGAGGTCAGGTGGATGGCGAGGATTGCTTGTGGTTAAGTGGCCGTGAGTGTGCTTTGAGGGATTTGTTCTTGCGTTTAGACACTCTAGCACTGGTTTTATCCATCCCCTGATGTGTTATAGTCGTGGTTTGAGGTGGCAGAGCTGGTGCTCTGGTCGAGGAGTGCGCTCGGGAGAGCGGAGGATCTTCTCGGTGAGCTGCTGTTTCGTCGAGCCTGGTGTTCTTGTCGTGCCCTGTGACATCAGAAATGTCGTGTTGGTCCCGATTATTCTTGCAGATTTCGAGGCATGATTAGGCTGTGGTGTCCCAGTAAGTCTTGCTCATGCGCTCTTGTGTGCGAATGGGTTGTGTTCACTTAGATTTGGTCTGAGATTAGAAGGTTCTGCGGTGATTTCGGGACTCGAGGATGAGCGTCGGCGGTTGTCGATTATGGCTCGTGTTGTGGCTCTTGGCATGGTGTGCTGTGGTTCGCGGAATTGCAGCAGTTGTGCATAGAGAGATTCTATGATTGTGGTCCGACGTGACACTCGTCGAGTGTGTCGGAGGCGCTGACCTGACGTGGTGATGATTTTCTCGGTGCTGGAAGGTGCTGTTCCCAACGTGAGGAAGGTTCGAGGTCAGGTCGAGTGTGGAGTTCTTCCGTTGGTCAGAGGAGTGTCAGTTTCTCCTTTGGTTGGAGAGATTGTGTTTGGCTAGGATTGCCGTCTTGCATCATGTGTCCGGATTGGTTGGCCTTGTGTGCCATGAAGTCGTGCTAGACGTTCTCCTTGTCTTGGCCAGGTGGTTGTCTGTGAGAAGTTGTGCCCATTCCCTTGTCGTGTAATGGTGCTGGCGCTGTTCCAGAAGGATGGGTGCTGGTCGAGCGGTGTCTGAATTCTTGGCTGCTGCTAGAACTTTCCGATGCGTGGCAGTTCGGAGCCTGCAGAGTTGCAGAGGATTGCCAGATTTGAGAGAATCTGTGCTTTGGGGTCGAGGTAATGGAGCTTTCCTCACCTTATTTTTTGAGGTTGGCCAACTGAGTTGTGGATTGTCGGGATGGCGAGTCCCGAGTTGCCGTGTTAGCTGTGCGTGTGGATCAGAGTGCGCAGTGGAAGCCTGGTGGGCCCATAACCCACTGGTTCAGGATCGTAGCGGTGGTTGCTACGGGCGGATTTCTTGAGGTTGCGTTGAGCATCGGAGGATTGGTTCCTCGGTGTGAGACGTGTTGTTGACGTGCCGTTGCTCGAGATATCGTGGTTCTTGGCACTGGCAGGATGGAGTGTTGGGGAATGTGTTGGCTAGTGCGCCGCATGAGTACCCTGTTTCTGTGATGGAAGCCGTGTCAGGCGTCGGTGTTAGACCCGGATGGGGTTGTTGAGGATGTTGCCTAACGGAGGTCGAGGGATGTGATGAGACCGGACGGAAGAGTGACGCCTGTGGGCGGAGGCCTTTTAGTGAGATTGGCGTCAAAAGGGTTGTCCTTGACGGGACGTTAGTGTCGCAATGGTTATCCCTGGTTTGGTGGCCAGCATGGGTTGGTTCCCTTGTAAGTCTGAGTCAAGTGAGGTGATGACTGAAGACACCAGGATCTTGTCATTTGGTTTCATCGTGCTCCCCTGAGAGGGTCGAGTTGGCACGATGATTGAGTTCAGATGCGGAGTCCGAGAGGAGTGTGGCTCGAGATGTGGTATCGGTCTATGTGTGAGTCAACGGATGGCTTGCCGAGGTTTGGAATGTTTCCTTCGGATCTGGTGGAGGACCAGGAAAGAAGGAAGAACCTGGGCAAGCGGAGGTTTCCCGTTGACGTGTAGCTGGCTACCAGTGGATGGTCTTTTCACAGACAGAAGATGCTGGTTGTCGGGGCTCGAGCGTGGCAAGAGCTGTGTGCCAGCGAGGCCTCGGGTGGCTGATTTTGAGGTGTGCCTTTTCGGATGGGATCCGGGCTTTGTCGAAGTTTGTCTTCTGAGTTCTGACAGAGTTGGTCCCATGCTGTTGTTGGCTTTCAGCTTGCCAGGTATGAGGTGATCCTTGGCGCTGAGCCGGTGATCTGTTTGCGGTTCCTTGAGATGGCTGCGTGAGCTGATGGAGGCTCTGTATTGGTTGTTCCCTTGAGAGGGTGTGCGACCGGTCAGCTGGTTGTGAAGCTGATGTGTGTTTTGTCTGCCGACCATAGGATGGATCGGTAGTTGTTTCTCGTGCGAGGGCTGTGTCTCGTCGGTGAGCGAGACGGTGGCAGTAATGCCAAGATTGGTTTTCGTGCTGTGTGAGGTGATGCCGGACTGTGTCCTTTGGTATATGCCTGCTCTGATGGCCAGTGTGCGCGGCATGCAGAGCGGGGTGTCATTCGTGATTGTAGTCTGGCTGTATCCCTCAGGATCGGTGTTTTCATGAGAATCGAGGTTTTCTGTGCTGGGACTTTGACAGCGTTGTCAGTTGGTTAAAGTGTTCTTCCCCTGTGACTTGGTGTTAGCCCTGAATTTTGAGGATGAAATTCCTTTAACGGGGGAAGGCTGTAATGCCTCAGATTTTTTTTCGGATATTTTTCGGATCATTTTAGTGGGTTTCGGAGCGTATTTTATGTTTTACACGTATTTTTCCCTGATGCGCCTACGGAACTCTGTGCAGGGCAAACCGTGGCGTTCTCCGTACCGGCGCGTTGTGCTCCTCCCGAGTATCGCAGAGGTAATTTTTTATAATTTTCTAAATTTCTGCAATTTTTGAGTTTTTCTATATATTAACCCTTTTTCTCTCTCCCCCCCTCATTCTCTCTTTCTCACTCTCTCTCATCTCTTTCTCTCCCCCTCTCCTCGGGCGACCGACGGTGGCGGAGGAGGGCGAGGCGGCGATGGCGGGAGGCGAGGAACGGGGAGTGGGTCGAGGATCGAGGGTCGGTGGCGCGTGGAAGCTCGGTCGCGGGTTCGTGGAGCTGCGAGGGTTTTGGGGCGTTTTCTTCGTGGATCGGCGTCCACGGCACGTCGTTTCTTCGGTGGAGGTAGGGAGATGGACCCCCAGCTCGTGCACTCCCTTTCCTGCAAGTTTTGTAGGCCGTGGTGAGTCGAGCGGGCGTATTTGGATTTTTGGGGCAAAATCATGCTTTGGGGAGAGTTCGCCCGATCTATGGATTTGAGCAGCGATTCGGCGTTATGATGGCTTAGAATCATGTTAGGGGTCCCCAGGGGGCTTCCCCCTTGATTTCCCCCTCTCCCATGGAGGTATGGGGGCGTGGTTGCCATTTTTGTGCTTGTTCGCCGTTTTCGCCGTCGGAGCTTTGTGGCGGTCGTTCCAGAGACTGCCACAGGGTGTAACACGCCCAGGGAGGTGCGTTACACTTCGTTGGCTTTTGGGCATGGCATTCGTGGGCCTGATGGTCCCACGATAGATCGCCACAGTACTGTGACGCCCTGGTGTTAGACCGTTACAGTGATTTTGACCGTTGGTTTATGACCGTTGGGGGTCACAGACACCTGACGCACCCAAAGTGGGGCGTCAGGGTAGTGTGACGCCCCTGGGTAGGAGCGTTAGAGTTAACGCATCCACCCCTCTCCCTAACGCACTTGGGTAGGTGCGTTAGAGTGTGTGACACATCGAGCAGCATGCGTCATGGCCTGTGTTATCCCGTGGCGTAACTCACCAGCGTGATCCGTTAGGTTCCGTAACGCCCCTAGAGGAGCGCGTTACGTTCAGTCTTCACTCGTGCCCTGACGCACCTGTATAGGTCCGTCAGGTGCTGTGACGCATCAGCGTGGGCGCGTTACATTTCGTTTCACACCGAGTGTCTGACGCTCTTGAGTTGGACCGTCAGGGTGCTGTGACGGCCTACCTTTGGACCGTTACGGTCTATGACGGCCCAAAGATAGACCGCCAGGCACTGTGTCATGCCGAAGTGGTTCTTCATGTTTGCCGCGATCGTTTCGCGTTGTGTAGGTTACTGGTCGACCCGGTTGGGACCCAGTGGTCGACCTGCGGTCTCGTGACTGTCCCAAGCACCCCGAGGGTTTTATGTCCGTGTTTTGAGGGTGTCGGGAGGACCGTGTTATCTCGTTTAGCGTGCCCCTGGGTTTGAGAGTTTGGGTGACTCCTCATGTTCGGGCTTTTGCGTTACGCTTGACTGAGTCACCGTGTATCGGTGCAAGTGCGACGAGGGTTCCCCGCACGTCTTGAGTGTCTTCGGGAAGAGGTTTCCGAGTGGGCCATGAGTAAGGCCTTGGATTGCGAGTGCAGTTGCCCAGCTGGGGCTGAAGGGTTCCCGCTTTTCCCTGAGAGTGGGATTTGGTTTGGCGGCCTGTGAACTGCCTTGGGAACCGTGCTTCTACATTTTTGCGTGGTCAGGTGCGTGGCCTGTGGACTGTGAGTCCCGTTTCTTTCCCGACCGTGGTCACCGTGCGACGGTGCTGGTACGTGGGACGGTCCCCGTACTTCGTCGGGTTTGGACGTTATTTTCCGTTGACTTGAGAGTCTACTCTCTCAGCGACCCTCCACTAGTCGTAGCCTACTTACACGTTTAGTGGTCCCACCTTGGAGTAGGTGGAGAGGCTTACCCCGAGGACGGTTTTAGACTGGTTTCTGTCTGGCCCCGCGTCTAGCAGCAAGAGTCCGGCTGAGGGGAAACCGGTCAGAGGGCCAGACCAGGGACGGACGGTCTGTGTGTGCACACGTGGTTGGGGGCGGTTGGACCCATGTTGACGGGCGTGACCCAAGCTAGTCACTTGCTTTGTGGTTACTTGTACGGTGTCTCAGTTCCCGCTGGGTCGGAGGGAGACACCTGAGGCGCGGACTAAGATGTCTGTGGACGCATTCGGCCTTGCTTCTAGTGGGAGGTACTCCTGTCGAGTCGGGAGTGATAGACTGTTAGTCAGTCTTTGTGACTTCGACCTTCAGATTTTTCGTCGTGTTAACCGTCGAGTTTCGATTGTCTTGCCGTGGCGCGTGTGTCGATTTTCGTGCCGTGAGACTAGTGCTAGTACCTTTACCGAGGTTACGTCTTGTTGTGCGGTACCCGCGACCGGACGGTTGGGGTTGCACCTTGGACAGCGTGTCCAGGTTGGCCGTGTCATGGGAGACAGGCCTCTACGGCGGGGTTGCCGTGGGTTTTTACTTTGGTAAGTGGTGCTAGTATGGTTCGGTTCCCGACTGTGAGATCGGGACTTCTCTTTCTGCTTGACCAGTACAGTAGGAGTAGCTGTAGTGCCGAGTTTCGACCGGCCACCGAGTTTACTGTTCCTGCTGTTACTGTTGCTCTTGTAGTTACAGCTTTCCGTGCCGCCGTTGTTCTCAGTTGGGGTTCCGCGGGATCCTTACTGGGCTTGTGACAGGAGGCTCACCCCTGTTTTTCAGGTGTGGCGGTTCGTCCTCGAGGTGCGAGGTTGCGGTTCAAAGGTCCTTAGTTACCAGTTCGCCGGGCTGAGTGTTCACTCGGCATGTGGTACATTTTTACTACTTTAGACTGTACTTTCTGTTGGACTGGACTCTGTTGTAGTAGTAGTTGTTTATTTATTTCTGTTAATTATTGAATTGTCCTGCTTTATTTCCTATTTCTTTGTGCCTCCACACTCCTTTTAGCCCTTCCGAGCCCTCCCGGCTCGTGGGCGGCGGGTCAGGATTCGAATGGTATCGGGCCTTCCCGGTCTCCATATCTTGGGTCGCTACATCATCCGGCATGAGGCCGAGCTGTGCGAGACAGCAAGTTATCCCGTCCTATTCGCGTCCCGGAGCTGTCGTCGATCCGTCCTCCCACGCCGTTCGTGTTATCCTTTTATCCCTTCGGAGCTTTACCGCTCTTGGGAGGCCTCGCAGGATCCAACTGTTGTCGGGTTTACCAGGTATCCGGAGCCTGGGTCGTCACACCACACCTCAGGTGTCTCTCTATGACGCCCCAGGCGGAGATGGAGACTCAGTAGTAACCAGTACCGCGAACAAGGACTAGCTAGGGTCACGCTCGTCAGCGCGGCTCCGACAGCCCCCAATCACGTGTGCACACACAGACCATGCGCTCTAGATCTGACCCTCTAGCTGGTTCTTCCCCTCTACCCGGACGCAGGCTGTAAAGATGAGGGGCCCTATAGTAACCAGCCTAAAAACCATCGCTCTCGGGTGTAGCTCTCCCCCTACCCCTAGGTGGGTCAGCACACGCGTGCCCAGGCAAGCTACTGTAGCTCTCCACCTAACTCCAGGTGGGTCGGCACTAACGTGCCCTGGAAGCTACGACCAACAGGGGTCACCACAGAAACGACTCTCGATGGAAACCACCGTAACGCGGACAGGCTACTCACGAGCCCGATCACGTCCAGCTCGGGAAACAGGTGGCACCATGCCACCGGACTCTAGGCAGTCCACTATAACCTATTAAACCAACGGTCCTTGAGTTGCAAGACTCAGAGTCAAGACCGTCGTACAGGATAGCTCTAGGCCGTCAATCTAGCCAAACCCTAGGTCAGAAACCACGATAATATACTGCTCAAGGCGGCTCATGACCTCTGAGCTCAATCCCTTCCAAAGGGTGTGAAGAAAACCCTCCAGCCCCGGGCTGGTTGACTGGACTCACAGTCTGAGGCCACACACATGGCCCACTCAGAAACCACCTTCCGGAGAAGCCCACAATGTGCGGGGGAGCCCCACCACACACATACCGATACACAGTGACACGATCTAACGAGAACACAAAAGCTCGAAACACATGAGGTCACCCGGACCCTCCAACCCACATGCACGCTAATCGAGGTAACACGGTATTGTAGATGCCTAATTTTGGACATCCCGCTGACCTTGTCTAGCCATCATAGAAGTGATATTCTTTCTTCTTGGTTGATTGATTGCGTGGAGTCTCATCCTTGTTTAGGTAGGCTTCGCGGATCCAACTTCGCGGTAAGTTGGCGGGGGGTTACAGGGGGGCAGTGCCCCCTTGCCCGTAAGGTCGGGGGTTTGGGGGCGTGAGGCCCCGAGGCAAATTTTTTGAGGCTTTCTACACATATATTGCCCTGATCCCTGGGCGGCCAAGGTGCTGACCGCCCAGAACCCAGGGCAGCCAGACACCTGGCCGCCCAACCCATTCCAGGGCTGCCAAACTGTTGGCTGCCCACCATCCTAGGCGACCATCTAGCTGGCCGCCCTCACCTTCAAGGTGGCCAGAGTCCTGGCCACCCTCACCCTCAAGGTGGCCATCGCCTGATAACTGCAATCAAACCCACGATCCGCCCACTCCAGGCACGTCCTCTGAAACCGTTTCCACTCCGGGAGGTTCCAAATGCACTTATCCTGCATGTAACCCCTTTTGAATGTTTTTGGAGGGAGATTGCCCCCACATACAAAAGCCATTCCGAAACCATCTCACGGGAGGTTAGACATTTTTTGACTTCGGAGGTGGGACACTTCCGGAGGTTAGACATTCTCTAGAGGAAGAGAGGAGGCTAGTTCCTAGTAGTTCGAGGCCCAGATAGAGCTGTGAGCACGAGAGCACCTTCCCCGATCTTCTCCAAGTAGCAGAACCCGAAGTTGGAGAGCTCTGCAGCGAGAGAGTCTAGTTGCAGGGGACGGCCATCGACATGGCCACCCTCCTACTATGAGCGGCCACACATGTGGCCGCCCTCTACATGGTTGACGGGCAAACCCCATCCTCTCTTCCCTGTTCTCTATCTTGCTATGTTTTACTTCATTTCACTGCATTCATACATGCTAGATCTTCCTAGATCCCTTTTTTAAGAGGTTTTTCAACCCAAAACATAGGGACGGCAGATGGTCGAAAGTCTCGGCCATCCCCCTTCCCGCCCCCCTTCCCGGTACGAATGACCCCCAATTGCATATTTCCTTTACTTCTATGAGCATATTCTACACCATCTCAGTCTAATGGGTTCATTCTTTTTGTTTGCTGGATAATTTTGCAGGAACTTCGTCATCGACTCGCAGAGCTCCGCGTTCTTGGCCGACAGAGAATGAGGACAGAAATATCCATATTCTCCCGTTCCAAAGGCGTTCATGATCTTCTTACTCCTGTGAGGCCCAGGTATAGGTCTCTAGCGATCATGCTATTTCTATTTTTCTAACCTTTGCACTATAAGTTTGCAGCAGCACATGTTCGGGAGGACACGCACGCACGTACGCGGCACCTACAACCTTCTGACACCTATAGGTACCTCTGGACACCCAAAAATACGGTCACGATTCTCACGGGGCATCCAGGACACTTGCGAGGCCGATGGTCGACCACTGGGTCACAACCGGATCGACCGGAGACCAACACGACGCTAAACGGGCATGGCAAGCACGAAAATCATGTAGCGGTCCTCTCTGGACCATCGCAGAGCCTGGCGGTCTGGCTAGGACCGCAAGGCCTGGCCCAGCGGTCTAGCCAAGATCGCATAGCCCCAGATGCCTCCAGAACCTAGACGGTCACTCCCAGATAGCCAAGAAGGATGGTGGTCCATTGCCTGACTGCTGGGTGTCACCTAGCGGTCAGCTGCATGGCCGCTACCCCTCCTGACCTCGAACAGCTCTCAAAACGGAAAACGGTCGTGCCCTGGCCGCTATTCAGAGTGTAGCGGCCAGTCGCGAGGCCGCCGTGGGACCTAGGCGGTCACCCTCAGGCCGCCCCACGCCCGTTACGATGAAGACCGTAGATGGTCCTGGCCTGACCGCTACAAGGCGCATAGCGGTCCACACTAGGCCGCTAAGCTCTTCAGGCGGTCTATCGCGTGACCGCAAAACCAACCGAAACAGGGGGGGTAAGTGGCGGCCCCCAGAGGACCGCCAGGGATTGTGGCGGTCCCTGGTAGGATTGCTACTTGTCCGCAAACCCGAAAATGGCAAGTTCGCTGGAAAACTCCGTTCCACGCCCCGTTCACGTCCACGTGAAGGGGAAAACAAGGGGAAACCATCCACCGACCTCCCTAGCATCGAGAGGACCCATTTGAACCCCGAAAACGTGGTTAAAAGGCTAGATCTGGCTCACTCCCCAAAAACATACATTTTTTCCAAAATACTCAAATAAGCCCGCTCGGCTCACCACGGCCTACCAAAATCGCGGGAATAGGAGTGCACAAGCTGGGGATCCATCTCCCTATCTCCACCGAAGATTTGACGTGCCGTGGACGCCGATCCGTGAAGAAAACGCCGTTGGAACTCCGCCGGGACACAGACTCGCGGGCGAGCTTCCACGCGCCTCCCCCACCTCGATCCTTGCCCATCCTCACCCGCGTCGTCCCCGCCTTGCCTGCGCCCCGCTCCGTCGGCCGTCGGAGAAGAGAGGGTGAGAGGAGAGAGTGTGAGAGAGGTGAGAGGGAGAGAGTGAGAGGAATAAGAGATGGAGAGAGAGAAAAATGGGTGGGGGTTTATATAGGAAAATCCAAAAAATTCAGAAAATACCAAAAATAGAGAAAAATACTCCCCATGATCCTCGAAAAACGCACAATGCCGTGGTAACGTCCCGTAGTCGGAGAATGCAACGGTTCACCCCACAGGGGGTTCCGAAGGTCCGACAGATAAAAACACACGTAAACCGCTAAACTCAATCCGGGACTCACGAAAGCAATCTGAAACCTACGAATCCTGATCCGAAGAATATCCAAAAAATATGGGGCGTTACAACAACCCTGACACAAAGCACCCAGGATGTCATCCTCCAAAGGACCCTCGGAGTAGAGTCCCCATCGATGTTGATGGACCTCCTCACCTTAGCGCAGAAACACACCAGTTGCAAGGAGAACACGGCAGCACTAGGCCAAGTAGCTGGAGCCGATCACTCTAACCAAAAGCGCTTGACCAAATTCCCTCGCCAGGAAAGAAGCAAACATGAGTGCTGTGATCGGGAGCGCTGTGATGGGACGGGCCAGAGGAGAAAGCCCTCTTCAAGCACTACACATCCTTGATCAACCTCTCGAGTAGATCCTCAGGAAGATCCGTTGGGAGTCATACCTCCGTTGGCCTAAGAAGATGAAATCAATCCTTGAATGAGGAATTAGAGAAGGTACTCTTGCTTCCACCCCAACCACGGTTAGATAGCATGGACTGCGTCCAACTCAAGGAGGCCCTCGAGGACCTGGTCTACTAAGGGCTCTTAGACAAGTTCATCGCCAAGGTCGCCAAGTGACAACAATAGAGGGCCGACACTCTACCCCCCATTGATAACTGACCCAACAGAAGAAAAATCATGATGATTTTTGGAGGGCCAACATCGGGCGGGGATAAAACTAGTGGGTGCCATGAGTATGCCCGATGAGTCAACTAGGTCAAGCGCGACGACCCTGGCTACCGTGACTCACCTGCCAAGATTGCTGCAGAGGATAGCCTCAAAGAGCCCATCACCTTTTCTGATGAGGACTTGGTGGGCATGACCACTCCACACTCCGACGCTTTAGTAGTTTCAATGACTATAAACTAATGTACTGTGCATCGAATTCTCATAGATAATGGAAGTGGTCCATATGTTATTTTGTACGGCTGCCTTGTTCAGATGGGTGTGGATCTTTCTGGCATCATGATGCTACATACTTCCCTATTCGATTTCTCCATCCCTACGGTCTACCTTTAAGGGTGGATCTCCCTTCCGATCACTTTTGGAACCACCCTGAGGGACATGATGTTTGTGGTCGACTTCACGGTCATGCGTGGCATGACCGGCTACATTGCCATCATCGGTCGAGGAATCCTAGGGGTGTTGAAAGGGGTTCCCTCGTCGTACTACCAGAAGTTAAAGTTCCCCACTCCTCACGGAGTAGAAGAAGTCTGAGGTGACCAAAGGGAATCCCGCTGGTGCTATCTGATCTCCACCAAGGAGAGAAATGCGAAAGAGGCCCCACTAGAGAAGAAGGCCAGGACGGATGATCCTAGACCTATCAGAAGCACGCTAGCAGAAGATCTCTTTCTCATTCAGGCGAGCGAGGACCCTAGCCGATCCCTACGGATTGGCTCGTTGTTGTCTGAGGAAGAGAGGAAAGCGTACCAACTCTTCCTGACAGTAAATCAAGACATGTTCGCTTGGTTCGAGGACAAGCTCCCTGGCATCTCTCCTGAGGTGATTACTCACCAGCTCAAACTAGATCCCAAATGCTGCCTCGTTTAACAGCACATGCAACGCTCTAATCTCGAACGACATGCGATCATCTGGGAGCAAGTGAGCAAGAAGCTGTGCTCAGGGCTGCTTAGACCTACCTAATATCCAGACTGAGTCTCCAATGTGGTCTTGATCCCCAAAAGTAATGGGAACTGGTGAATGCGTGCCGATTACACCGACCTCAACAAAGCCACTCCCATAGACAACTTCCCAATGCCACAGATTGAGCAGCTCATAGACGTGACATCTGGGAACGAGATGTTGAGTTTCTTGGACGCCTACTCTGGTTATCACCAGATCAGTATGTATATGCCTGACCATGATGATATTGCCTTCGTCATCGGCCATGGCTTATACTACTATACTAGGATGCCCTTGGTCTGAAGAATGCGGGAGTCACATATCAACGTCTCGTTAACAATATGTTCGACTCCCAGATTGACTACAGCAAGGAGATATACATTGACGACATTTTATTTTTTTTCCCATATCTGCGTAGTGGAGGGATATTCTAACGCTGGCAGGAAAGGAGGAGTCATACTTTCCACATCTACAATAGGCGCTGCAGAATTCAGCTAAGTCGCAGTTAAGTCAACATAGCCGCTTATCTTAAAGTCCTATTTGACTTAGGCACAGCAGCTTAAAAGTTGAGTTTACATAGTTGTTGGAATAATAGCTAAACTCACATAGGCACAGACATAGTTGCAACAATGATAACATAGGTGCAAAACTTAGGTTGACATAGTCGCTAAATCCTTCGACTATCTCAATAATGTCTATATGAGAAAACCGACAATCTGAAACCTTAAGAACGCCTATCTGTGAACATAGTCGCTAGCTTCAACTATCTAAGTTATATAGTCACAAGACTTCACATAGGCGCAGTAAAAGATCATATGTGTACTTACATCGCCTATCTCAACAATCGCCTATCTTATAAAGCCTCAATGACATAGTCGAAGGAACATCAACTATTTCCAAAATCATCGACTATCATATCACATAGGCGCTAGAATTCCTTCAACTATCACAACACCTGAGATCGCCTATCTTAACAGATAGTTGAATGCAAATCGCCTATCTAAAATCAATTATCCTCACTTAGTCAGTAACTTAGTTGCATAAACTTCAGTTATCTCAAAATCATCAGATTAAAGCTATATTTTTATATTTATGATAACTACAGTGCATCACTTATGTCAAGTAAAGACAAAATGTTCAAACGACTATATGTACTAAGTCATCAGCTATCTTAAAGACTAAAGCGTTCTTATAAAAATAAGATAGCTGCAATTCAAAGCTTATGTCAAATACTGACGATTTTCTATACTTAAGGAACATCAGGTATCTGTCTCATATCTTTTATATTCTTTAAGATAGTTGCAGCTCAAAATAACTTAGTCGATGTAGTAAATGAAATTTCACTCCTTAATCGACTAAGACAATGTTTAAGCAACTATCATACTAAAATTCAAATTTCAAATGCATTGAATGTGACTGTGCACATTAAATGCTATCCTTACAGAGTATAAGCTAGCACGATACCCTGCTTTCTTCTATTGTGAAATATATCTGACAGATGACCTAGATAGGATAGATTTCTTATAGTATTTTTAAGAAGAGGCATGCTAGAAATCAGCAGTATAGACACATATCAACATCTGCAGAAAGAAAGGAGTTTTCTAATACAACATTCCTTGATTTTATCCTTTTATGAGATAAACAAATACCTTCTGCATTCTAACAGATCCAAAAAAAATGAGAAACCTACAAAAAAGGCCATGCTGCAAGATAAGATGCCAAAAGGAAGATCTTCCTCTCAGCAATACATGAACGTGCTATCATAAAGGAAGATCTGCTACTATCTTTTCATGAAGAAAGAACGGCATCCATCAAAGAGAGAAATCATTCTCTGATAGAACAGCTACAAACTCCAAGGAAGAAAATGACACACTCTCTGTAACGTATACAAGCCTGCGTCTAACTGACTTCAAGATGTGCCTAACGACTACAAGATGAGTCTAACGGCTTCCAGGATGTGCCTAATGGAACAAGCATCAGAGAGCTATATATACATAGAGTTGCTGAACATCAAAAGGCTAGCCGAGTGGTCTGCATAACAAATGAAGCAGGCAATCCAGCAAACTCAATCTCCATCATAAACTTCCATTACAAGAATTGAGAGAAATTCAAGCCCAATTCTTTCTCAACCACATAGCAGAGCTGTATCCAGAACGTTGAGCAAACATACGAGTGAGCCAAGAAAGCAAACTCCATCCAGCATAAGCTTTCATTGCCACATTGAGAGAAATAAGAAGCTCAATCTTCTCTCAACTAATCCACTATTGCATGCTTAAGAGAAGAAGAAGAAACAATCGTGACTTCCTACTATAATCTTCATCAGCTTCTTCTCAAAGCCTTCCACGATTCTCTAATCTTTTCTTTGAAGGTTTTTCCGTTAATAGTTTAAGATAGTTGTACTTTCATTCTGATATTTTTATCTTGAGCGATCTATAATCCATTGTACACAACCTACTTCATTAAGAGGCAAACTCTATGTAAATCTCACTTGCAAAAGTGGTTTAATTCTCCTTCAGGGGCGAAGTCCTTGCTCATGGACAAGAGTACCTACATGAGGTCTATATCCTAGGTTTGGTTGTACCAGTGAAATCAACTGGGGTTCCAGTAAGTGAGTGCCTATGTTGTGACTGAACACCTGATCAAAAATACTTGAGGCTCCAGTGAGTGAGTGCCTATGGTGTGGCTTGAACACCTGATCAAAAATAGTTGGGGTTCTAGTGAGAGAACATCCGTGGTGTAGCTGAACACCTAATCAAAAATAGCCGGTGTAACTATTCCTTGAAGGGACATTGCGAAAATCCCTGTAGTTGTTGGGGACTGGATGTAGGACTGACTTGAGGGTCAGGGTTAACCAATATAAATCCTTATGTCCATTTGTGTGATTGTCATTGCGTGATTACTTTTCTGTTTACTGCGTTTTAGTTTCATATTGCATCTATTTAAGCGCTACAACTCTGCCATGCATCATTCTAAAACACTGTCTGTAATAATCAAAGTTTTATTTCTAATTACAATATTGCCGTAACATTTACATTTCTGATTGCATTATTACTGCAGCACTTACGTACCAATCTATAAGCACTACTTTATCACAATTAATTTTCAGTTACCCATTCACCCCCCTTTGGGTCAGCCATTTTCTTGACAACACACGGAGCATATCAAAGTCGTGTTGAAGTTGAAACAACCAGAGCGCATGAGAGACGTGCAGAGATTCACTGACCATGATGCTGCACTTAGCCGGTTCCCGTCCAGGGTTGCCGAACGGTGCCTCCTATTCTTCTGACTGATCATGCAAGCCAATAGGTCACCGAAAAGAGAGGGCATGATGAATGGGACCAAGAGTGCAAGTATGGCTTCGAGGAGCTAAAAAGGTACCTCTTATCACCATTGATTCTCTCTAAACCCCTTCCAAACGAGCACCTATTCCTTTACCTGTCTGTGACACCGAGCACACTCAGTGCTGTGCTCGCTCGAGAGGATAATAGGGGTATAAAGTCGGTATATTACGTGAGCAAGGCTCTCCAAGGGGCAGAGTTCCGGTACTCGTGGACTAAGAAGTTCACGTTAGTCTGGTGACGGTTGCATGAAAGCTGCATATGTATCTTCTCTCTTACACCATCGTGGTCCCAACTGACTAGCTGCTACATCAGGTTCTCCAAAATCTTGACACCTTGGGGAGGCTGGTAAAATGGGCCATCGAACTAGGGGAGTTCGACATCAACTTCCAATTGAGGACTGCCATCAATGCCCAAGCCCTGGCTGATTTTGTCGTCGAGTGCACCCACCTCGATGAGGAAGGAGCCATGCCCTCATCAACACCAGCCTGGGAGTTGTACGTGGATGGGTCTTCCTGTGCGACCAGAAGCGGAGCAGGCTTGGCCCTCCAATCGTCGGATGGGATGAAGCTATTGTATTCTCTGCGCTTCAACTTCCCGGCAACAAACAGTGTAGCCGAGTATGAAGCCCTTTTATCCAGCATCAGCATGGCCAAATAGCTCGGGTCTCTCCACCTCCGCGCCTATAGTGATTCGTTGCTGGTCGCCAATCAGGCTTGCATGGAATATGATGCCTAAGATCCAGCCATGTCCAAGTACCTCTAGAAGATTAAAGAGGACTCTTCAGATCTCACACACTTCGAGGTGGTACACATCCCGAGAGCGAAGAACGCATGAGCAGACGCCCTCAGTCGGTCTTGATCGAAGAACTCCAACATCTGAGCACCAAGGAGCCCGAGCCTCATGTTAACACCATCGACTATGAGCCATCCTAGATGGACTCCATCCTGGACTACCTCTGTCGACAACAACTCCCTGAGGACTGCTCGAAAGCTAGGCGAGTATGAGCTCGAGCGGCGCACTTCACCCTGGAGGGGAAAAACTACCAGGTCCAGCATGCCCCAGTAATGCACGACTCGAAACGACCCATTATCGCCAGGCCCAGTACGTCTATCGCTGATCATCCCACAGTCTAAGAAAGTTACCTAATTGAGGCCCACTCGTGATTTGCCAGCCCACGAGCTCAATCTCCGTGCACGTACATCTTGGACGTGATGAAATCTGCCAAGGGGTGAATGTTGAGACCAGAGTTATGGGAGGTATCCCTGATGAGCGTCGAATCTCACCCACACCACCGAGATACCCACCATGATGTCCTTCCTTAGAGAGTGGGCGAGCGGGAAACGAATGATTCCCACGATCGAACATATCATTGCTCTACTAACTATGCCCATGCTAAGTTTGGAAAGTGACGGCGTCAAGGCGAACGATATAAATAGGGTGCCAGACGGACCTACAGAGGACATGGTGACACACACACATTGTGACACCCTGCAACTCACCTATAGACACCCACAATATCATACTCTTGCCTCCGAAGAGATATAGAGAGAATTCTATTGTCTCTAGGCTCCTGACCTTGTCTCCGAGCACTCGATGTTCTTCCGAGCACTCTCTCCATCTCTAGAACTCCTGTCCACTTCTCTCTTTGCTCTCTAATTTTCTTCCGTGAGCCTCTCTGAGTTAAGCATTGGAGGGTTATTTTCTAGGATCACACCAAGCCTCCTTCTGACACGCTGCTTATTCCTTGTAAGTTTTCTCGGTGCAACTAGACACTATTAATCCCCTCCAAAGAAATCTCAAAAGTGTAATGCGAGACTTAAGGGAACACTTTTATGTTTCTACAATATGTACGCACATTTGAAGATTTGCAAAGAGCTCGGACATCATGGACATTGTGCTCGCGTTAATAGGATTGAGGGTGATTCAACATGGACATTTGCTGCCTTATAATTACTTAAATAATTCAAATGGTGAAAAAGAATACAAAATCATCCATCCTAACGATATAAAATCATGTCCAACTCAAGATTGTCAGAAAAATCACTATCATTTTAAGTCGAGGTTGCATGGTACTTTAGTTTGCACCAAAATAATAAAGAAATCCAAAATTATTCATTAAAGTATTATACATATAAAATACAAATGTTATAGAATTGGCATTTTCAAGAGGTAAAGTAATAACAAACCAACTTGATAAAGTAATTCCAAACCAAAAACTACTTACTCATATCATCAATAGTTGTAACCACGCACCACACCTTGAGGAAGATTTTACAACATTTTTGAAGAGGCGTAAGACTCGAGACATCAGACGACCAGAATTGTATCAGAGTTATTTTTCTTTTTATTATGTATTTTTATTTTACTTGAGTCTAATTTAGAGTTCATGAGTTGGTATGGTTACATTTTGAAAATTTTATAGTTTATTCGGTTCATTTCGAGTGAATCTCGACTGTTTTTATTTTTATGTAATTTTTGGTGCGATTTTACACTATTTTTAGATTTTACGGGTTAAATTTGGTCATTTGATCTGTGAGGAGGATCATTAGGGTTCCATCCTCAATAACATTGTAATCTCAAATTTTAGGTCAATGAAAATTGGCAAATTCTAAGATGACAACCGCCTTCTCCTCTTGCGTGGGATTTCATGCCTGAGACGGGCAAGGGATGAGACGCCCTTCTTCCTCGGGCACAAAGCCCTAGCCTCCTGCTGCACCCTCCTTCTTCCTCCCCCTTGCTATTCGCTTCCTCGTCGCCGCCACACTGCAGCAAGCCCCACTCATTGTCGTCTAGGGAGAACAGAGACTGTCTGCTCGACAGAATAGTCCACCATGTTGCAGAACCGTTTACGGCCGCTCCATGGCGTTCCTAGAGCGACCCCAGCCACTAGAAGATCCCTCTTCGAGTCCTCTTCTGACGCGGTGGCGTCGGAGGAAGGATCGACGGTAACTCCGGAGACGCGAACAGGACTGGATAACCACTGTCTCGCGTAGCTCGGCCTCACATCGGACGGTCTCTCACCAGGCGACACTCAAATCTCACAAAGTGCTAAGAGGGAAGGGAAGGAACAAAGGGGAAAAGCACCTTACGTGATTTCTTTCAAAAGCTTTCATATATGAAAACAACACACTCTATCCCTCTTAATATAGGAAAGACAATAACAACAATACCCTTAATCTTCATCTAATAGTGTTTATGTCCTAACCTAATAAAACAAAACACAACAATCACTTTTGACTTTGACACAATAAAATAAAATAGTTGGACTTTGGTGGTTAATAATAATACAATACCACCATAAAAATAAAATACACACAATACATAAATACTTACAAATACGTACTCAGAACGTCGAGTCTTCAAGTGAGTCTCCGAGCCACAAGCTCGGTGCGGTTGGGGCGGTGCGGCGTCGGCTCCAACTAGTTGGTCCGGTAGTTGACCCGGTGTCCCCGTTGACCCTCCTGGGGCGGCTGGAACTCTACTCTGTCGAGTAAGGGGGGACACTGCTCTGATAGTGCTCCAGCAGATCTGGATCGAGGTGCTGGAGATCTTCCCGGCTGATCCAAGAATCATCAGAAGGTGGACGGTCCCGCCAGCAGACAAGGTGGCGCTGGTACACTCAGCTCCGTGTAGCTGTCACTTGCTCATCCAGTATCCTCTCAATTTACTCGCGCGGTGCTCTCGAGGCTGTGGGACGTACAGGGGTGGGTTCACTCTCAATGGGAGGAGAAGGCTCGAAAGGGTCACTAGGAATCGCTGTGGGTTCCTTGTAGGCCACTAGGTCTGCCACATTAAACGTAGAGCTAATCCCATATTCGGGAGGTAAGTCCACAACATACGCATTGGAGCCAATCTTCCGCAGAAAGTGAGAAGGGATCATTACTATGGGCTTACAACTTTTTAACGACTCCCGAGGGGAGTCGTTCAGGTCGAACTCGTACCATAACCATGTCACCTTCGTAAAATTCATGGTGACGCCTATGCGAATCAACCAAGTGTTTATAGATCTCATTACTGAGGTTTATTTACTTGCTAATTGACTCATGTAGACTTTTGACATGCTGTACAAATTCCTCAGCTGATTTGGATGTTCTAGACTCGAGGGAAAGGGGAATGAGATCCACAGGTTTCCTAGATTTGTATCCATGCACGACCTCAAATGGACTCATACCTATAGACCTATTGACAGAGCTATTGTATGCAAATTTAGCTCTGGGTAAAAGAATATCTCAAGTGCCAGAATGATCCCTTACAAGACACCTCAGTAAATTCCCTAAACTTCTATTGACAACCTCGGTTTGCCCATCGGTTTGGGGGTGATAGGCAGTGAAAAAATTCAGCTTAGTACCAACTAGGTGTCAAAGTATCTTTCAAAAATAACTAGTGAACCGGACATCTCGGTCAGACACTATGGTTTGGGGGAGACCATGTAGACGCACGACTTCATCAAAGAATAGGTGGGCTACTCTAGATGCATCCGATGTTTTGGAACATGCATGGAAATGGGCCATCTTAGAGAACTGATCAACTACCACGAAGATGGAGTCATGTTTGTGAGCAATACGAGGTAATCCAAGGATGAAATCCATACTCACATCAACCCATGGTCTATCAGAAATGGGGAGAGGAGTGTAAAGATCAGTGTTTTGTTTGACCAGTGTGGCCATTATGCATGTCCTACACTGGGCTATAATTTTGGCCACATCTTTCTTCAGGCCAGGCCAGTAAAAATGCTCATCCACAGAATGTATGGTCTTGTTGCGTCCAAAGTGACTAGCAAGACCTCCAGCATACATTTTCCAAATCAGAAAGTCCCGTACAGAAGTGCTCGGGACATAGAGTTGTTGTCCTCGATAAAGAAAACCATCTTGGAATAGATAGTCAGCAAATGTTGTCGAGGTTCCAGCGGACAAGGCCGAGTAGGCAGGGCCAAAGTCGGGACACTCCCCATAGAGTTCCTTCATGCTGTCAAATCCCGTGACCTCTACCCGAACAGTGGAAAGAAGGGAGACCCTTCGACTCAAGGCGTCGACCACCTTATTTTCTTTTCCAGCCTTATGTTTTAAGACAAATGTGAAAGACTGGAGGAATTTTATCCACCGACCATACCTTGGGTTTAAGCCCTTTTGAGAGCTAAGGAATTTTAAAGCCTCGTGCTCCGAGTATAAGATAAACTCTTGTGGTAAGAGATAATGTCTCCAGTGTTTGAGGGCTTGGACCACAACATAGAATTTCTTATCGTAGGTGGAGTAACGAAGCTTTGTATCAGAAAGCTTCTCACTGAAGTAAGTCAAAGGGTGGCTTTCCTGACTAAGCACTCCTTCTATTCCTACGCCAGATGCATCACAGGATATCTCAAAGACTTTAGAAAAGTCTGGTAGGCGGAGGACAGGGGCTTTGGTCATGAGCTCCTTTATGACACGAAAAGTCTGGGAGACGGCTTTAGTCCACTCAAAATTTTCTTTACAGATGCAATCCATAATGGGTGCCATAATGATGCTGAAACCCAGAATGAAGCGTCTGTAGAAAGTAGCTAGCAAATGGAAACTACGAACGTCATGGACGTTCTGGGGCTCAGGCCAATCTACTAAGAATTAGACCTTGGATTGGTCCACAGACACTCCTTGACTCGAAACCATAAAGTCGAGGAAAGTGTCCCGACCTGTTATGAATTCACACTTCTTAAGATTGACATGCATGGTTTCTCTCCTCAATGTCTCACAGACTTCCCTCAAATGCTGGACGTGGTCCTGAGGGTTGTGGCTATAGATGAGAATATCGTCAAAGTAGATGACAAGAAAGTGACCAATAAGGGGGCGAAGGACTTCCATCATAAGCCCAATGAAAGTGTTGGGGGCATTGGATAGCCCAAACGGCATGACGAGCCATTCATACAGTCCTTCTTTTGTTTTAAAGGCTGTCTTCCACTCATCCCCTGGTCGGATCCAGACCTGGTGGTAGCCACTTTTCAAGTCAATCTTGAAAAAAATGGTGGCTCCACTCATCATGTCAAGCATGTCATCAAGACGGGGAATGGAAAATCTATACTTGACAGTGATTTTGTTGATGGCACGGCTGTCAACGCACATCCGCCAGGTGCCATCTTTCTTAGGTGTGAGCAAGGCAGGAACAACACATGGGCGTTTACTCACCATGAGAAAATCCTTTTGAATAAGGTCCTCGATAATTCTTTGGAGCTCAGCATGCTCCTTGGGGTTCAGTCGGTAATGAGGAAGATTAGGTAGGGTGGATCTGGGGACAAGGTCAATGGCGTGTTGTACATCACGCATGGGAGAGAGTCTAGAGGGTAAGTCCTCAAGGAAGATATCTTGAAAATCCCGTAGGATTGCCTGGACTTCAGGTGGGACTGCGACTTGGGACTCCTCGGGTGTGATAGTGATGACAATAGCCCAAACAGGGGCACCCTCAACAACCTCTCTATTTAGCTCTCAGACACTGATGAAGTTAAGGCGCCTAACTAGGTCGTGACCAACCTTAGGGGCCTTAAGAATGGATATGATAGGTGCAGGAGAAGAGGGAATGGAAAGTTTCCCTTCAGTGGGAGTTCGAGTACTCTCCTGAACCTTGGGGGTTCCAGTGGGGGTGGAGGTGGAGCTCTTCCCCGAGGCCACCTTTGGAGGTGCCGGGTACAACTGAATCTTCTTCCCATTATGATAGAAGGAACACTAGTTGGATCGACCGAATGTAGTAAAGTCTACATCATAGATCCATGGTCATCCTAAGATGATGCTATCGACCTTCATAGGCACTACATCGTATAAGATCTGTCCTTGGTAGGACTGAAACTGAATGGGAATGACACATGTAGTGGTGACTGGAATAGAAGTGTCGTCAACCCAAGCCACGTTGTATGGCCTAGGATAAGGGTGAGTAGGTAAACCTAGATGAGAGATAAAGTCTGAAGAGACTGCATTGATACAACACCCGTTGTCAAAGATCACCTTGCAGGGTTGGGATTTCACCATGATATAGGTTTGGAAGATGGAGGTTCGACGCCAGTCGTCCTCCAGGGGGTGTGTTAAGATGCAACGAATTACACCCAATCTTCCCTGGCTGGAACTCTCGGTAATATCTCTCACTTACATGTACTCGACATGCGTGCCATCAAATCATGCATCTATTTCATCTAATTTGGCGATGAGGTGGGGATCGGCCATATATCTTTCAATGTCTTATCCTTCCTAAGGTGGAGGCTCCATAGGCTGGGGGTCGGTGATGACCAAGGCTTGGGTGGGACAATTGGTGGCAACATACCTTAGGTTATGGCACCTAAAGCAGCGAATTCTCGAGATAGGGACTGGTTAGGAGGTGCTCGGGATGACTCCCTTTCCCTTGTCATCCCTCCTATCAGTTGGCGGAGTATACTCCAGCCTAGGCACAACAGCGGGTGCAGGTAAGGGGTTCCTTGTGAAAGGAACAGTAGGGGCAACGGCCCAGAGTGGGGTAACAGTAGGGACATCAGAAGTGGAGGGGCCAGGCCTCTCAAAGTAGCGGACCATGGGATTTCATGGTTCAGGTTGGCGGTAGGTGGGAACCCGAGGTGGGACCACCATTTGAAACCGCTCGACATCTCGAGCAACCAGATAGGCATGCTCGAGGGTGTTAACCTCTCGTAGGAACAGCTCCCGTTGTATGCTCTCGTGTAGGCTAGCCCTAAATCACGAGAGGGTGATAGAGGCATCCTCCATGACTCGACTTCGAAGGAAGAATTCATCAAATTTGGTGATGTACTCGTCCACGGACTTTCCATCTTGGGTGAGTTTCTGCCATTGGTCTAAAAGACGCTGATGGTAGGAGGGTGATGTGACACCACCTTGCGGTGATGACCACAAGATAATATGACCCTTGGACCTAAGATTGCAAGCAAGTAAATTGGCGATGATACTACTCGAGCGGCTCACTCGCTTGGTGCACACTTGTGCCCGTGGGCAACTAAGCGATAATGGAGAGGGTCCGGGGTGGGACAATGATGCTCCGGTGCTTGGCAAGCTTGGGAAGAATGCCAATTGGGCCAGGGATGCCCACTCACGGGCGGCCGTCACACCATGGGTGTGGGTTGAAATAGCTCGCTCACAACTCGCCCGCGATGGATACTCACGTGATCGGTAATTTGGGCCGGGCCCTCGCTCTCCGTCCGACGCAGCAAAGCAAGAATACTAAGCTAAGCAAGTGATATTAACCAGCAAGGAAAGGGGGACCGAGGCTCACCTAGCCGGCGTGAAGACGCCGACTCCGGCCGGAGACGGGGGCGAGCGGGGAGGCGAGGGTATGCACCCGCACGCCGCGTCGGTGTCGCTTCAACCTGAAATGGAAAGATTACACCACTACGCCTCTCGCAGGAGGGGTGATCTTGGGGTGGGGATTAATCTTATTACATCCAATACTACCTCCACGCAGGGAGGGGCCTTCAGCCGGCCAAGCGGGGTGGGGACTTATGCAAAGGAAACCCGATTTGCCGATCCCTGCCGGTTCTGCCAACCTTCAGAATTGCTGGACAGGGGGGTGGTGATGACGCTGCCACAAATTCCACAGAGCTCAGATCTTGATGAAACCTGCGCCAAAAGTTTCCCAACTGACTGAGGGTGATGTCTGATTTTTTGGGAAGGCTCTGAAGCTCGGGGCTGATCGGGCCGGCAACTAGAACCTGGCAGCAACTTTCTGTCTCTGACAGGTGCAGGGTTAGTGCAGTCGGTTGCAGAAGATACTACGGATGCTCCCGAACTCCGATTGGGACGAGACTAGCGGTGACGCGATCGTGGTCGAAGTAGCTTTGAGCAGAAGTTGACGGGGCCACAATCCGATGTCAGAGAGGAGAATGGTGGCCGGAGAAGTGAAGACAGGTCGAACCTGGACCTGCAGGGGGCAGACTGCACACTCCGACGAAACAATTCAGAACAAATAGCTCGGCAGGCGATTGCCATCGTTCTTTCTGCTACTGTTGGAGGACTTGACGAAGAAGAATTTTGTAGAAGAAAGTGTGCTCGAATTCCTCCAAGGTTGACCGCAGAACAGCTTCCAAGATCGCTCTGGTCTTCAGTCTAGGGCAGATTGCGCAGTTGTTGAAAATGACGTTCCTCCGGACAGCTCTGAACTCGGATGCAGGCAAGAGTACCACCGTTGGAAAGAAGACTTGGAGACGATTCCAAAAATGTAGGATATGCCACTTGGAGCCTTCTAGGGAAGTCGTGGCTGCTGCTGCAAATCACTGCTTGTCTGAAACCTGCAACCGGGACAGAATAGGTGGAGAAGAGGGTATGGGGAAGGGCATGAACAAGGGGTTATTTGGTGGATGGGGAAGGGGGGGTGCGACCTTGGGTGGTTAGGGAGGTGGGGAGATGAAAGGGCACAGCCCAAGGGAGAGGGAAATTCGAAATTTGGCCTAGGGAAGGGCTCTTTCAGTCTTGGGGAGAGGGAGGATTGCTTGGGAGAGTGGAAAGGTGCCTAGGAGAAGGGGTTTCCACCTAGGGGTTGGAGGGAGAATTGAATGAGTGCATGGGGAAGGGGCCTTAATGAGGGGTGAATGGAGAGGAGAGAGAATGAATTTCGAAATTGGGGTGGGGAGGAGAGAGAGAGGGGGCACAACCAACTTAGAGAGAGTGATAGTAAGAGAGAGAGAGAGAGAGAGAGAGAGAGGGAGATATTGAGAGGGAACTAGAAGGTGTGGAAATTTTATGGATTCAATATTCAAGCATTAGTTGTTACAAATGAGAGAGGGGTGGGGCTATTTATAGACTCCACACTTTTCCTAAGACCAAACTGACCCTGACAAACTAACTAATGACCAAACAGTCTAAGGGAGGGGCGCCCCTGGGCCTAGCCCAATGAATTGGGCCCATTAACCTATCAAACCAACATAATGACTCAATACTTAGGAAAATGACTCAACAACCTAGGTACATGACTCAAATAAAGGGAAAATTACATGATATTGACTCAAAGAAAATGTGAAAATTACATGACTAGACTCAGAAATACATGACTAACATAGTGGCGCTTGCCGACGAACAATTCGAGTCCGGAGAAAATGTGGAGGGGCAAGGGATGCCCTCATCATACCCCCGGGGTGGGGAAAACTCGACCCCGTCGAGTATGGGTCCACCAGGGAAGTAGTATATCGAACTGCGGCTCTGGGCGATCCACGATCTCCATACTCAACCCGCGACCATAGTCGGGGAACGGCGCTTCAGCTCGACAAAGTGGCTCGGTCATACCCTCATGCTGGCGATGAGATCTTGCTTGCCTAGTATTGCCGCTGTGTGCTCACGTCGGGCTCTCAGGCTATTTGTGGTGGCACTCCGAGGGTGTCTCTCACAAGGGTAGGTGTAAGCTCGAGGCACTCACTAGGATCCACCGCGGTGCCCTTAGAGGGTGCTGGATCCGCCACATGAGAAATTGGGAGAATCCCAAAACCCTTTTAAAAGTTCAACCCATAAGCCGGGTTGCCAAAGCCACTCGAAAACTTGGCAAGGTCCAAGTCCTCGTGCTCTCAATTTAGAGGTGACCCTAAAGTAGAGCCACTCCAAAGCCATCATCGCCAAGTTATCAACTTGGAACTCAAAGTGGTGCTTAGGAGTTTGTGCTCGCTTCTTGTGAATCCCACCGCTTGTTGCTTGATACTTGCTTGAATGCATATGCCATGCACTATGATGCAATGTGAATTGACAATGTATGGTATGAAAAGGTGGTCCAGGACAACCACATATAGACCTATCATGCATTGATGTTATGAAGATTTTGAAGGATTTGGGAGGACCGGGGCATCCATAGGTATGCATGGTGGTGACAAATGCTGGGGGACCCGGACATCCATGCATGCTCCTTTCATGCTTATGACTCATGATGAAAGAGGGTGGACCATTATATCCAAATATGGTCCACTTATGCTTCCTACTTGACATGTGGGTGATGTGGATGAATGTACCCGACGGACTAATCATGACAAGTGGTGTGATGTGCCAAGACATATGAATTCCTTTCCCAAAGATGACTTCCTCATGTGGGATGGTGGGGTGGCCTTTGAGCTTCCACTCAAAAGGGTCGAAGGGATCTAGGTAGGTGGATATGGGGTGGGGCACTTTCTTGATCTCTAGGCGGGTGTTGCCTAAGGTCATGATTTCTATGGTGTAACCTGGGTCATGGATGAGGTGGGCTTGGCCCAACATGGTGGGTGGGGGTAAGAAAGGGTGGGTGGTGGGTGATGTGGGTGGGTCACGTGGGTACCCATACTCCCAAAGGAAGGGATCAAAGGGGTCATGGACTGGGTTTCCTAGAAGAAGAGACTCTATGCCCACATGGTCTTCACACGGTGGGTCCTCCTCCCTCAAGGTAATTGGACCAAGGTCGTTAGTGGGCCAGTCGATCAAGGTACTTGGGATCTCAATGGAAGTGGAGTGGATCATGATGGGTTTTTCATCCATAGGGAGAATGAGAAGGAGGTCACTAGTGTAGCAACCAATGGTGAAGACCGAGGTGATAGAACCATCACATGGGTGGATGAGACTAAGACTTTTTGGGTGGGCCTTTCCTAAGGTCAATAAGCATGTCAACCCTAGTTGCCATTCTAAACCCTTGAGGAGATCATCCCAACCTTCTACCTCATAGTAGGATTGGATTGTGGTGTGATAGGAGTGGAGGGGGGCAATTTGGGATGGATATCCCAATGGTGAGAGAGGTGGGGGTGAGCTAGGAAGGGGGGTCCTTGTTTGAGCCATTGGAGTATGACTTCATTCATGGTGAAGGTGTGTGGCTTTTGAGGATCCGGACTAGGAGAGGTGGGTGGAAGTGGAGGTTCTTGGATTTCCTCTAGGGTAGGTTTTTGTTCGGGACTAGCATCTATTTCCATGTGGGTGGGTGTGTGGGTTTCAATTCCTAGTGTTAATGGGTTGGGTAGGTCTAAGGCGGGAGAATTGGTGATAGCTGGAGCATGGTGCACTTGGGGTGGTGCGCAAGGGTGGACTTGGATTTGGATAGGAAGGGGAAGTAGAGGAGGCCTAGGTTGGGGAAAGATTGGTGTAGGAAGCGGGAGGTGGGTTGGGTGAGGGGTTTTGGGTTGGGGGGTGATGGCCATTATGGGCCTAGGTGGAGGGGTGGTCATGGGGTCCACTTGAGTTTGAGTGGTGAATGTTGGATGAGTGGTGGTCCTTATGGAGGGAATCGGGCCGGTTAATGGTCTCTTGCCCTTGGGATCATTTGGGGTGGAGGTGGGGGTTAAAGGGGCTTGACTAGTGTAGGTTAGGGGAGGGGATTTTGGTTGGGGTGTGGGGGACCTTATGAGGTTGGGTGAGGAGGTGGAGGCCTTAGATACTTGGGTTTTAGGGGTGAGGTTTTGGACGGGTGGGGTTGAGGGAGTGGGAGTGCCCCTTGGGCTTTGATAACCCGGGTAGGAAGGGGACATATATTTTACCCTAAGTTGCTCCTTCATGTCCTTCCAAGGGATGATGGGAGTTTCCCTTCTAAGTATCTTTAGCCCAACAATTTGCATCCAATAAGTTTCTGCCCGTTTGGTAAGTTGCATTTTGGCAACCCATGCCTTTTCATCCTCGGACATAGGATACCAAGTGAAGTATTGGTCCATTGTAGCTTCCCAATCTAAATATTCTCTAGGAGAGGTTCCATCAAAGGTGGGAAGTGGGAAAGGGACCATCCTATCGTCCGTCCTTGGGGCGGGCCAATTTTCTCCAAGTTGGTTGAGTCGGCCCGATATGTTATCAAGCCGCTCATTGGCATAGGTCAAGGCTTTCATGAAGTAGTTGACATGGCCAGGGAAGTTATGGGTGTTAGTGGTAGGCATCTCTTGGTGGCTTGGACTTATGGAGTGGGCCGATTGGTAAGGTCGATATGAGGTGGCCATACTAGGGGACAAGAGTGATGCACTTGAAGACTCTAAATGCATAGACATGCCCTAGGACCAACTTGATAGAGACAAGTTGTGAACTTGTTCTGATACCACTTGATGTGACACCACCGTGGGGTGATGACCACAAGACAATATGACCCTTGGACCTAAGATTGTAAGCAAGTAAATTGGCGATGATACTACTCGAGCGGCTCACTCGCTTGGTGCACACTTGTGCCCGTAGGCAACTAAGCGATAATGGAGAGGGTCCGGGGTGGGACAATGATGCTCCGGTGCTTGGCAAGCTTGGGAAGAACGCCAATTGGGCCAGGGATGCCCACTCATGGGCGGCCGTCACACCATGGGTGTGGGTTGAAATAGCTCGCTCACAACTCGCCCGCGATGGATACTCACGTGATCGGTAATTTGGGCCGGGCCCTCGCTCTCCGTCCGACGCAGCAAAGCAAGAATATTAAGCTAAGCAAGTGATATTAACCAGCAAGGAAAGGGGGACCGAGGCTCACCTAGCCGGCGTGAAGACGCCGACTCCGGCCGGAGAAGGGGGCGAGCGGGGAGGCGAGGGTATGCACCCGCACGCCGCGTCGGTGTCGCTTCAACCTGAAATGGAAAGATTACACCACTACGCCTCTCGCAGGAGGGGTGATCTTGGGGTGGGGATTAATCTTATTACATCCAATACTACCTCCACGCAGGGAGGGGCCTTCAGCCGGCCAAGCGGGGTGGGGACTTATGCAAAGGAAACCCGATTTGCCGATCCCCGCCGGTTCTGCCAACCTTCAGAATTGCTGGATAGGGGGGCGGTGATGACGCTGCCACAAATTCCACAGAGCTCAGATCTTGATGAAACCTGCGCCAAAAGTTTCCCAACTGACTGAGGGTGATGTCTGATTTTTTGGGAAGGCTCTGAAGCTCGGGGCTGATCGGGCCGGCAACTGGAACCTGGCAGCAACTTTCTGTCTCTGACAGGTGCAGGGTTGGTGCAGTCGGTTGCAGAAGATACTACGGATGCTCCCGAACTCCGATTGGGACGAGACTGGCGGTGACGCGATCATGGTCAAAGTAGCTTTGAGCAGAAGTTGACGGGGCCACAATCCGATGTCGGAGAGGAGAATGGTGGCCGGAGAAGTGAAGACAGGTCGAACCTGGACCTGCAGGGGGCAGACTGCACACTCCGACGAAACAATTCAGAACAAATAGCTCGGGTAGGCGATTGCCGTCGTTCTTTCTGTTAATGTTGGAGGACTTGACGAAGAAGAATTTTGTAGAAGGAAGTGTGCTCGAATTCCTCCAAGGTTGACCGCAGAACAGCTTCCAAGATCGCTCTGGTCTTCAGTCTAGGGCAGATTGCGCAGTTGTTGAAGATGACGTTCCTCCGGACAGCTCTGAACTCGGATGCAGGAAAGAGTACCACCGTTGGAAAGAAGACTTGGAGACGATTCCAGCAATGTAGGATATGCCACCTGGATCCTTCTGGGGAAGTCGTGGCTTCTGCTGCAAATCACTGCTTGTCTGAAACCTGCAACAGGGACAGAATAGGTGGAGAAGAGGGTATGGGGAAGGGCATGAACAAGGGGTTATTTGGTGGATGGGGAAGGGAGGGTGCGATCTTGGGTGGTTAGGGAGGTGGGGAGATGAAAGGGCACAGCCCAAGGGAGAGGGAAATTCAAAATTTGACCTAGGGAAGGGCTCTTTTAGTCTTGGGGAGAGGGAGGAGTGCTTGGGAGAGTGGAAAGGTGCCTAGGAGAAGGGGTTTCCACCTAGGGGTTGGAGGGGGAATTGAATGAGTGCATGGGGAAGGGGAAGGGGCCTTAATGAGGGGTGAATGGGGAGGAGAGAGAATGAATTTTGAAATTGGGGTGGGGAGGAGAGAGAGAGGGGGCACAACCAACTTAGAGAGAGTGATAGTAAGAGAGAGAGAGAGAGAGAGAGGGAGATATTGAGAGGGAACTAGAAGGTGTGGAAATTTTATGGATTCAATATTCAAGCATTAGTTGTTACAAATGAGAGAGGGGTGGGGCTATTTATAGACTCTACACTTTTCCTAAGACCAAACTGACCCTGACAAACTAACTAATGACCAAACAGTCTAAGGGAGGGGCGCCCCTGGGCCTAGCCCAATGAATTGGGCCCATTAACCTATCAAACCAACATAATGACTCAATACTTAGGAAAATGACTCAACAACCTAGGTACATGACTCAAATAAAGGGAAAATTACATGATATTGACTCAAAGAAAATGTGAAGATTACATGACTAGACTCAGAAATACATGACTAACATAGTGGCGCTTGCCGACGAACAATCCGAGTCCGGAGAAAATGTGGAGGGGCAAGGGATGCCCTCATCAGAGGGTGGCAGATACTTCTCCCTTAGTTTCTCATTCATTTCTTCCCACGTGTTTATGGGCTCCTCTCGTCTCCTTGCTAAGAGATTTTCAATGTTGCACCAGTAGGTCTTGGCGTGACCAAGGAGGTTCATCAAGGAAAATCTCACCCTTGTGGCAGGGGTCATGTGGTGATGCCAGTCAAAGTATTGGTCCATCCCGGTTTTCCAATCAAGGCACGTAGCGGGATTTAGGGATCCATCAAAACTGGGAGCGTCTATTTTGATGTTCCGGAGGATGATCTCCTCATCAACGTGGTCTCTCCCTCGAGACGCATGCTCCTCTTGCTCTCTACCTTAAGGAGTCTGATTCTGGCGGGCTTGGTCTCTCTCTTCCCTAAGGTTGGCTACGGGATCTCCGCGGCCATTCAACATCCCTTCCTCTTTCCTCACGTGATCCTCTAAGGCTCGGATCTTCTCACCTAGCTCCGCTCGCAATTGGCCTATAGATCTTTCAATTTGGGCTATAAGATGTTGTTCGAGCTGGGCTAACATGGCATCCATGCTATCCTGATTCATGGGTGGTTGTAAGGTTAAACTACGCTCTAGACGGCCCGATGAATTCCTAAAGCAACGTGGCATGTACAAGCTCGGAACTAAATGATGTAATCTTGGGACCGAAAATTACAAAGGTGTAGACCCAATTTGTTGGCTAATATTGTAATGGGTCAATTCCTTTTGCGAAGGGACCGGTCAAGGAGAGTTGCTCGCCCATAGGCGAAGTAGTTGTGGAACTACCTCCTGACAATTATGGTGCCCTAATGCGACAGTTCTAGGACTTAAAGGAGGGCCGTATACAAGCTCTCTCTCTCCGTCCACATCGATGCACTCAGCAGACCGGCTGCATGGATAGGGCTCTTTCTCTCTTCATCGCGCGACAATTGATAAGGATACTAAATAAGCAAGTGAGGGGAGCACATACCTAGCTAGACTAAAAAGTCCAGCTCCGACCGGAGACGAAGGCGAGCGTGGACGTGCGTGCCCGCACGGCGTCGACGAAGCTTGGGCGGTTACAACAAATTCACTTCACGCAGGGAGGGTGTAATTATTATAAAACTGCTTAATTTAAAATTTTCTCGCACAGGGGAACAAATAATTCAAACTTTCTCGCACAGGGAGACTCTCGGGCACTCACACTCCGTAAATTACGGACTGTGTGTTGGCAACCGGGCGTTGCTCAGGTCGCCGAACTGGACTCGGGTGTCACTAATTCAATCAATATGTATGTATATATATAATATTATATATCCTTGATATAATATATATATATATATATATATTTAATTCTTCCAACAACTCTCTTTTATTATTATTATTATTTATATATATATATATATAACTTTTTTTTCAAACTTTTTCACTGTCGTTTCCCCCAGAAGTCATTCCACGTAGGAGAGGGCAGGTGGCCACGCGGGACGGGCACTGGCGGCCGCGGACGACGCGGCGGTCAACGCGGGAGAGCGGGCGCACACACGCGGCCGCGAGCGGCGGGCGCAGGCGCATGGGCGCTCGCGCGCGGGCGGCAGGTCGACGGCGGGCGCGCTGGAGTGCGGGTGGGCGGCCACGCGCAGGCGCTGGTGCTGGTGATCGGGCGAGCGCGCACGCGGAGCGCGGGCGTTGGTGGCAGCGGCCGCCCGAGCACGGGCGCGGGCTAGCGCGGGCGAGTCCGGTGCGCTGGCGCGACCGGGGGCGGGCACGAGCTGGCGCGACAGGGCACGGGACGAGCTGGGCACGGGTGCGCTGGGCGAGGGCGCGTAGGGCGACGGCGAAGGCGCGCCACAGCAGTGGCGCAATGGGCAGGAACTGGCCGTTGCGGCCAAATGTGAATTTGAAATGGGCACGGGCGACGAGGCCCGTGCCGCGAAGGTGATTTTTTTTTCTCTCTCTCAACCGAGAGAACGTCTATTTTTTTTTCTTTTTCTTTTCTTTTTTTTCTCCTCTCAATCGAGAGATAGAACTCAGTTGCTCTTTTATTTTCTTTTTCTTTCTTTTTTTTCACTTCTGGCAACCGAGAGAAAGGAGAGGAGATGACGGGGACGTCGGAGTTGACGGAGGCGCCGTTGTTGGACTTTGATAGTAAATTTGATGTGACAGCATCGGAGGAAGGATCGACGGCAACTCTAGGGACGCGAACAGGACTGGATAACCACTGCCTCGCTTAGCTCGACCTGACACCGGACGGTCTCTCACCGGGCGACACTCAGATCTCAAAAAGAGCTAAGAGGGAAGGGAAGGAACAAAGGGGCAAAGCACCTTACGTGATTTCTTTCAAAAGCTTTCATATATGAAAACAACACACTCTAGCCCCCTTTATATAGGAAATGCTATAACAACAATACCCTTAATCTTCACCTAATAGCATTTATGTCCTAGCCTAATAAAATAAAACTCAACAACCACTTTTGACTTTGACACAATAAAATAAAATAGTTGGACTTTGGTAGTTAATAATAATACAATACCACCATAAAAATAAAATACACACAATACACAAATACGTACAAATACGTACTCAGGATGCCGAGTCTTCAAGTGAGTCTCCGAGCCACAAGCTCGGTGCGGTCGGGGCGGTGCGACGTCGACTCCAAGTAGTGGGTCCGGTAGTAGGCCCGATGTCCCCACCATCTTCGCAACGGGCATAGGCTCGAATGCCTTCTGCATCCAGATCAGCCCCGACGAGCCGTTCTCGCCGGGCTACGCGACTCACCCAAACATGTCTGATTTGAGGACATTATCCCTATTACGGGAATTCTTCTCATCACCTTGTTGTGAGTTAGGATGTAGCCTTCTGCGACATCGTACTATGTCCAACCCTCTTCGCAAAGAGGGCTCGCTCGCCACCATCCGATCTCAGAGCAGGCCGTGGCAGCATTTCTCATCCACCTGCGCTAGTCTTCTCCAACAGACTCTACCTGGCGACCAGAGCTCTGTTGCAGAGACTCCCATGGCCGCCACATTGTGATCCAGGATGTGCCACGCTGCCAGAACGTTCCTCTCTAAGTCCCCTTCAAGTCCCATCAAGTCATGGTCCATTTCGCCTCTGGATCAGCCTGGGCCAGCCATTCTCTCCCGCGCACGCAGGCTGCAACCTGCCTGCCAATAGGCCGGTGTTAAAGTGACTGCACCTTCCATGGTCACCATCTGCTACTCATCAACTCGTTGTCCCGCATCAATTTTGGTATTAGAGCTTTGAGAATCAATTTGTTCTATCAATTTGGGGTCCTAGGTAATTTCTACCAAATGCAATTCAATTTTATTGTCTCTTTGCCGAATGAGAAGCAAACAAGAGTAATCTTAGATGAGCAGTGTCATAATAACTATGTTTCCCAGTCTATTGTTGATTTGTTATTGCAAACTGGCGAGATTGTTGTTGAGGGTGATAGAGCCTTTGTGGAGTTCCATCGTCAGTTTGTAGGTGGCAGCCCATTGAAGACGGTTCGTTATTTTGATGGAGCATGGTGCTCTGTTGCTCCATCGGGTTCTTACATCAGTTTGAGACGAGATTGGATGGTAGAGCGACAAGCTACTATAGACCACGACCAGTCTATTTGCATTATCCAGCCACCACATTTAAGTGGTAAATTTCATTTTCCCAAATATATTTCTTCTAGTATCAAACCACAGGTTCATGATGTGATTTATGAAGTCGACCCTGCATTGGCCGAGGAGTATGAACAAGAGATGCGAGCATGGTCAGTCTTGCATGACGTGTGGGATCAGAGTTTATTTGTTGATACTAGGTTGGATTTGATAGATGATTCTCTAGTCACCGCTGACTCATCCTTTGAGAATATGTCTATAGAGCCTAAAGTTGATATTGCTTGGGATCATGACTTGTTCGTCGAGTCTGAACTGCATTTGATATGTGATGATGTGTTTGAAATAGGCCCGATATTGATAGCTGCTAATATTGTTTCATGGGATCAGACACTGATGATTGACGTAGGTTTTGACTTACTATATGAGCACATGTTTGAGTTCCAGGATGTTCTATGCCGTCCTCTTCCTATTACATATATGGAGTTTATCATAGATCAAGGCATCTATGATATGATATTGTGTGATTTTGAGACATATTTTGTGTGTCTGATCCGACTTCTCAATTTGGTTATCTCTTTGGAGCTATTTGCAAGGCATGGATTTGTTGCTTCCCCAATTGTTTTGTGGATACTTCAGCACTTCAAAACTCAAGGACGAGTTTTTTCAAACCGGGAGAGATTGATGCGATGCGGGACTCGAGTCATCAGACGATCAGAATCGTATCGAAGACATTTTCATTTTTATTATGTATTTTTATTTTACTTGAGTCCAATTTAGGGGTCATTAGTTGGTATGATTACATTTTAAAATTTTTATAGTTTATTCGGTTCATTTCGAGTGAATTTTGAGTCTTTTTATTTTTATGTAATTTTTGGTACGATTTTACACTATTTTTAAGTTTTAGGGGTCATCTTTGGTCATTTGGTCTGTGAGGAGGATCATTAGGGTTCCATCCTCTATAAATAACATTGTAATCTCAAATTTTAGGTGAATGAACATTGGTAAATTCTAAGATGACAGTCACCTTCCCCTCTTGCGTGAGATTTTGTGCCTGAGATGGGCAAGGGGTGAGATGCCCCTCCTTCTTCCTCGGGCGCGAAGCCCTAGCCTCTTACTGCACCTTCCTTCTTCCTCCCCCTTGCTGTCGCTTCCTGGTCGCCACCATGCTGCAGCAAGCCCCACCTACTACCGTCAAGGGAGAATAGAGACTGTCTGCTAGACAAAATTGTCCACCCTGTTGCAAAACCATTTACGATCGCTCCGTGGCGTTCCTGGAGTGACCCCAGCCACTAGAAGATCTCTCTTTGAGTCCCCATCGCAACGGGTATAGGCTCTAAGGCCTTCTGCATCCGGATCAGCTCCAACGAGCCGTTCTCGCTGGGCTGCGCAACTCGCCCAGACAGGTCCGATCTGAGGATGATCTCCTTGTTGAGGGAATTCTTCTCGCCGCCTTGCTGCGAGTTAGGGCATGGCCTTCTGCGACATCGTATTACGTCCAACCCTTTTCGCAACGAGGGCTCGCTCGCCGCCATCCGACCTTGGAGCAGGCCGTGGCAGCATTTCCCGTCCACCTGCGTCAGTCTGCACCAGCAGATTGCTTGGTGACTAGAACTATGTTGCAGAGACTCGCATGGCCGCCTCAGTGTGATCCAGGACGCACCACGCTGCCGGAACGTTCCTCTCTAAGTCCCCTTCAAGTCCCATCAAGCCGTGGTCCGTTTCGCCTCTGGATCAGCCTGCGCCAGCCATTCTCATCAGCGCGCGCAGGCTGCGACCTACCTACCAGCAGACCTATGTTAAAGTGACTGCACCTTCGGTCACGATCTGCTGCTAATCAACCTGCTCTCCTTCAGCAGTTTTTGTAGTCAAGCTTCACAATTCCATAACATTTTCTTTATTAACCATGAATGTTCAATGTTCAATGACAGGCCACTCTTACGACCGCAGCTAAAGATGATCTTGTTAGGTCTGAAATGATCTGACAATGTAAGTACTTCCACGATCATTAGCGTTGGCATAACTTATATTTTGCTGAGAAATGCTGGTTAAAGACGTGGAAGTTTCGTGCCCGTCAAGGACTGGGTTAGTCCACATGGGTGTTCTAACTCATTGGACACTTAATGCGTGGATCCGAACACTCACCCGAACCAATCTTATTCTAGCTGAGTAGAAAACTTGTCCAACATGAATATTAAGCATTTCTCCATTTTGTTACCTGAGTGTACATGCTACGTTACTACTACACATTTGGGAAATAAAATAAGTTTCGACACTTTTTTCTTCCAAAACTTTTAGAGAGATAAAATAAAATTCCATTCTTTTTTGGATTTCTAAAATATTTATTTTTATATATCACTCTTTGCTAGTAAAAATTTAACTAATAAAAAATTTCAACTTGATCACGACTCATTTATAAGATCACCACCACAAACCTTACCAACGCGGACTAATGCTAGTGGCACTCACTTAAAACAACACATCCAACATTATTTTTGGGCTCGACCCTCATATTACTCACCAGCCTACAAATAATATTTAAAGTAATAAACATTGAAGTGTTGAAGCGACAAAATGTTAGTGGTCAAGCCCGTACAATAGGGCTACAAAAAGTACTAACTCGTACCATCCCTAGCTACTACCACTTACCTAATCTTCGAATGGATTTTAAATGTCTTTGAGGTCAATGTTTAGTAAGAGGTCACTCTTAACATACCCTGACAGCTGTTGGGAGGGAGTGGAAACAGATTGTCCTGGAATTTCTTGCCAACGAGGTGAGCACTTCCACGTAGCATTAACATCAGACCATGATCTATGTTAGTTACGTCGAGACTACATGTTATATATTTTTTAATTCAAAATCTAGCAAAGTTGGTGGATGACTCAATTTGGACACTTGACATGTTAAGTTCAATATTTAGTAGAGTCACTGTTATTTTTTCACAATCAACGTGACAATAAATTAGAAGTGTACAATTAAGAATTGAGAACTACATGTCGAGTAAATTTTCATCCATCTCATGTCCAAATTTAAACACACAACTTCTCAATCATGCGAGAGAACGTGACCTTCATCCTCCCCCCCCCCCACTTCACTTGTGATGGGGGGGAGATCAGGAACACATGCAAGGGAGCATGGTACTGGGTGACGGGATAGGTATTTGTTGGATCTCCTAGTTGATTTTGGTATTTAAGTTTCAATGATGATAAATCTTGTATGCTTGTGTTATTAAGCTGGTCAATGAAAAAAATTGCTAACCAAAGTGTTCATTCATTGTTCATCTTGCATTGTAGGAACAAGACTCTTGAATCCTTATTGTTTATCATGTGAAAGTGACATCATGCAATCAAGGATCAAGATCAACTGGTATGGTTAAAAGGAATTGACTCTGGGCTTGCTTCAAATCGACTTGAGCAGAAATCAACTCGACTTGAGCAATAGCCAACTCGACTTAAGATATGGTTATCTTGAAGAAGTTTGTTGTTTTTGTTTCTAATGCCTATACTAATTTGGCTTTTCTTCAATAGAGTCGATGCATCCATGCATTGCGTCGACCCTTCTTTGTTCAATGCATTTCATACATATGTTTTTCAATATCATGAATGGGTTTTCATGCATATAATTCATGAACTTTTAATATTTCGAATGTGGTTCATACTTATTCTACTTGGGGTTTTTGGGCAAGCAATTTGCTTGATCTTTTCATTCAAACCTTGACAGAAATTAAATGAATCATTCTCTCACACCGTATGGCATTTTGGTTCATGTTGCTCTCAAATTGCACAAATGAATACGAATGTGATCTTGATCTTTAGTTATGAATGTTTAAGTGTTCAAAGTGTATATATGTTCCTTGTTAATTGTTTTCATTATCATACTTCATGCTTTTTACACTTGGGGCCATTCAGTTTAAGTCTTACTCATTTCTCCTTTGTGTTTGCACTCTGTAGGATTTCGGTCGACCAATAAGCCTCCATCGGTCGACCACTCCAGCCAGAATTGCGAAGTTTGAAAAATCTCAGAATTCGGTCGATCGGCTGTGAGTATTCGGTCGACCGAAATTGCCAGCGTTGACAGCCAAGAACCTATCAAAGTTCAGTCGACCGATGCCCAAAATTTGGTCAACCATTTACGGCGGACGAGCCCGTTTAGCTATGTTCGAAACCCACTTATCATGATCTATTTGGGTTCATATTTGACCCCCTTGCCCCTAGGGTTTTCATACTCATACTAGGACATACTTTACTAGGGTTTGGCATGGGGTTTGTGGTCATTTCATACATCTCCATGAGGGCTTATAGATGAGCTGCGAATTTCATCTCTTAAAGAAGGAGGAAGAGAGACTTGGCCGCAGGTAGGAGAGGGGGAGGTTTTTTCTGAAGTGCTTCACTCTTGTTTCATCTTGCAGGGACGTTCTGAAGTGAAGAAATCAACGCTATATCCATTTCCATCAAGATTCTAGGTGCCAAAGAAGCTGAATCTGCAGCGACTTGTTCGTGCGGCTTCGGATCTGTTGAAGTTCGACCTCCTCTCCTTGGAAGCTTGAAGGAAGATCATCTCCAGGCCATTTACACATAGGGATATATTTCTGTAGCCTCCTTAAACATATTCTGATGATTTCTACTCAGTTTTTGAGCATGTATTGAATATTTTCTTGATTTTCTGAACTCCAATTCTGTGTGTATTGAACCGTCTACGTACGGTTGTGGGTCTATTGTGCTGCTGTTGTTGCAGCTCGTGTGTGTGTGTTTTGATCCATTGTCGGATCGTGTAGGAGACGATGTCTCCATGTGTTTAGAGCGCAAGCTCTATGCGCTTCAGCTCGAAGCGAGTGGATCCTCATCGATTCGGTGAGGGGTGGACGTAGGGAGCCCGTCGTGGTCCCGAACCATCTAAAAAATCTGGCTTACATTGTGTGTTTGTGGTTTGCTTGCTATATTGTTCATTCTAATCGTGTGAGAGCAGAGAGTTTGAGAGAACTAGTTTGTGTAGGATCTTAATTCTATTTCATCATATTTCGTGTTGGTAGTTATTTTTATTCTGCTGTGTAAATTTTAAAAAGTACCATTGCGTTTGGCGAGGACAATTCAACCCCCCTTCTTGTCCTCGCGTGCATCTAGGGACAATAATATTTAATAGCTAGGGTCAAGGAGAGGCTGCATGAGCGTGAGTGTATTAGGTGATGAGGGAATTGGGGTGTAGAACGTCATCCCCATCGACTGCAAGCGATCAATGTTTATGTACATCGACGGAATCCGAATACCTTTGTTCCTACCACCGGAAGAGGGTTAAGTACCTAGAAAGCCATGATGTTAAGGAGAGTATGAATTTCACTGCGAAGACAAGAAATGCCGATAACAACCTGGGAGAAAAATAACTCAAGGATTGAAAGACAATGAAAGTGAAAATAGAGGGAATGCCGCCATCCGCATTTCATTGATAGATGTCGTAAAAGGCATTACAGAGATACAATAGGAGTTTCTTTACATTAAGTTTATGTCACGGGACAATTCCCTCATAAATATCGGCCCTCGGGTCAATGCAATAGAAAGAAGAACTCAATTGTTTACACGAAGATTTCCCTCAAGGGAGTTGCGCGTCCTGAAAAGTGCTGGCCTTGAACGCAGCACTACTGGTGTTCAATTGACAGGGGCAGGGATCCAGTACAGCCTGGATTGACTAGTCGAGCGTCCTTGGGAAAGTGTCGGCATGCTGGAATGGCTCCATGCTTGGGACATATCATGCAGGTACAATGGTTGTACCCATACACTATAGACACGCCATGATGTTCCAAGCCATGCAGAGGGGTGGTGGCACGGCCACGACTTCAAGAAAACTGGTCGAGATGTAACTGATCCGGAACAGAATTGGTGGGTGGAACATGATAGATATCTAGATCATAACCGACTTGGAGCAAAACTAGATTGAGGTCAATGATGGAAGTGGTCGGGATAAAATAGACATCAGGAGGGACTATGGCCCAAAACATTGTTAAACTAGAGTTACGAGATTAAACTGGGTTAATGAAAGAACGTCAATTGGGAGACTGGGGAGGGTAAATTAGAAAGTAAACTAAGAGGTTGATCAATGGTCAATGGGGCAAATCAATTTGGGGGTCAGTGGGACAACTGGGAGACTGGGAGGTAAACTTGGGGATCGACTGGATTCAACCGGGTAGATTAGATCATCAACTGGGGGCTGGGGCTGGATTCATCAACCGGAGACCCATTGGGCTGAAGAGTGTTGGAGATGAACTGGCAACTGTTGGTGATGAATGAAATGGTAACTGAAGTAAGTGAAAGTGATGATATAATGACCCAAGATTCGGATATCGAGAATTACCCGATACCATTCGAATCTTGGCCCGACAACAACGAGCCGGAAGGCTCGGAAGGGTTAATTGGTGTGTGGAGGTATATTAAAATTTCAAATAATGATGTAAATAACTATAGAATTAATTGTTTAAATAATATAAAATAAATTATATTTTAAATTAATAAATTAACTACAGAGTCTAGTGCACAAAGCACAATCTACAGGGAAAGAGTCGTACTTAATCACCGAGTATGCCCCCGGCTCTAGCCCGCTGGCAACTACGAACCCCAGCGTTGCACCTCCGAATCTCGAGGAGGAACTGCAACACCTAAAAAGAAAGGGGTGAGCCTCATCTCATTGGCTCAGTAGGGGTCCCGCCGATCCTCACAACGAAACAAGGGCAGTAAACAACAGCGATAACGGAAATAACAATAACAACAGTAACAGGAGTAGCAACCGCAACAATAACGACGGTGTTGAGTTTCTCCAGTTGATTTTGATGATAACAAAACCCAGAATTTGTTAAACGTCCTCGTGCTTCATATTTGTACCTACATGTGAGTACTAGAGGGTGATTTGGTTTAATTCGACTCAATCTAATTAGGCTCAAATCTTGAGTTTTGGATTGTGCCATGGGGGCAAAAATATGTTCAAATGCATGTTATGTGAAGTTCTAAGGTAAGGCTATACATTTGGATATATCTTAAAGGGCTAACTTGACATTTCTGCAAACATTACAGACTTCGGTCGACCTAAGGACAGAGGTCGGTCGACCAATTTTCCTAGAAGCTCAAAACTGAAATGTTTACAGGTTTCGGTCAACCGAACTGGACATTTCAGTCGACCGAATTTCCCAGAGAGTTGGGCCTGAATTTTTACAAGTTTTGATCGACCGACCACCTACCTCCGGTTGACCGAACTTTCCTCGGCCACTATCTTTGACCGGTTATTTTCAACCATATGGAGAAGTCTTCACCTTGGACTTTGGAGTCCTTGAGCCTCCATCTGAGCCACAAAAACATGGGAAGTTATTTTTGAATACCTCTTGGTCACCCTAGGTCATATAAAAACATCTTTTGGGACAAGAAACCCTAATAAAACAAGAAGAATCAAAGGGAAGTCATTAAGGGAAAAAGAGAGCTGCAACAAGAACAAGAGAAGCCCTACGTAAATAGTACTTCATCCAACCTTTCTACATCAAGATCCAAATCTCACAAGCTCATTCTGAAGCCAAAGAAGTGGTGAACGACCGGAGAAGCAATCATCATGTCCAGGATCCGCAGCATCTACTCAGGGGGAACCTAGATCTGAGTTTTTATTTCTTTCTTTCCCTTTACAATTGTTTTATGCTTCAAGTGTGCAAACTTCTTAAAACATTAAACTTTGTTTGTATGTGTGGATCTATCTAGATCCGTGTGTGTGTGTTGATGCCTTTGCATCACGTCGGAGTTCTGAACTCTATACTTGTGTGTGTGTGTGTTCTGATCTTGTGATCTCTTACAAGATAGTGTATGAATCCTCACAGATCGTGAGGGGTGGACGTAGGTTGCAGTTATTGCATCCGAACCACCTAAAAATCATTGTCTTCTGTGTCGTTTGGTCCTTCCCTTCTACCCCCATTCTAATGTGATTGCTTCCACACTTTATTTCTTCTATGTATCGCATGTTATATCTTTTATAATCAGCCAACGCTATGATAGATCCTTGATATATCAAAAGGTGTCACTTGGAATGATAAGGTTAATCCTATCAGGAAGAAAACACCTTGCGTGAGTAGGATCTTCGGATCTTTACCTCCGTCTAGTACCAGAAGGCTATCGTGTATGATAGATTGTTTAAGATCCAAACTATTTTTAATCAGATCTGAGATTCATATTTGCTAATTCCTCATATTAATTTAAATCGGATAAAGGCACATTAGAAAAGGTAATCACTTAATTCACCCCCCCTATTGGGTGTCATTGATCGCAGGACTTCAGATCACTACAAGAAAAGGTGGCTATAGCGACCGAATTAGCGACCGATTAAATCGGTCGCTAGTCGGTCCCAAATAGAGACCAATTCGGAGACCGAAATAATCGGTCGCATAACCGAGACCGTTTCAGCGACCGAATGTATATCGGTCGCTAATCGGTCTCTATTATTGCGACCGAATTAACTTCGGTCTCCAGTCGGTCGCTGATGCCGTTATACTTCCTACTACGACCCCCGCCCGCCCGAGCCCTCCCGCCCGAGCCCCCCCCCTCCCGCCCGAGCCCCCCCTCCCGAGCCCCCTTCCCCTGCGGCCCCCTCTCCGCCCTAGCCCCCCTCCCCGCTCCCGCCCGAGCCCCCTCCGCCGGAGCCCCCCCTCCGCCCGAGCCCTCCCGCCCGAGCCCCCCTCCTCCGCCGGAGCCCCCCTCCCCGTGCTGCCTCCCGCCCGAGCCCCCCTCCGCCGGAGCCCGTCGCCGCGCCGCTCGCGTCGAGTCGCCGTCGCCGCTCGCCCTGCCGTCGTCGCCCTCCGCAGGTACCTCTCTCTCTCTCTCTCTCTCTCTCTCTCTCTCCCTTCCCCCTCCGTCACCGGCCTGCTCCCCTCCCCCGCCGGCCTACTCCCCTCCCCCCTGCGGCCCCGTCGCCGGCTTGCTCCCCTCCCCTCCCCCCTGCGGCCTGCGCCCCCGTCCCCCTCAGATCTCCTTCCCATCCCCATGCCCCTCCCCCTCCGGCCTGACCCCTCTGATCCCCCTCCCCTTCCCGTCCCACTCCGCCTCCCCCTCTGCCTCCGACGGTCTCCTCCCTTCCTCCCCTTCCCGTGTCCCCCTCTGCCTCCCCCTCCCCTTCCGATTTTGTTCCCAGTTGTGTTGGTCATGTGTTGCAGAAGAAGACAGCGGAGCTATCCTCCGAAGAGGCTACTCCCAGGCATTGTCTCCATCAAAGTGGCATCAGATAACCAGGTTCGATTCGTTCGATCGTGTTTAAGGTTCATTGTTTTGTTGGTTAAAAGTTTACCTTCCAAATATTATCACGTAGTTGCTGTGTTTGAATAATCTAAAAATCATCCTAAGTACAATTTTAATGAACTATAATGAATTTTTTTGTAAACTTATGAACAAAGATTGAATAGGTCAGGTTAGAGTGAGCTACAACATACATTTACTTCAAAATTGGACTTTGCAAGGGACAGTAGCAGTGAAAACAAAGTCTGCATGTATCTCTCATCAAAGAGGTGGATTTGGGGGCCGGCCGGGTAAGAGACAAAAGTAGAGGAAGATCTATTTGTTAGCGGGCAAAAGTCAACCTATGATGGAACAGGTAATTGTTATTCAACATTCAATGTAAATATTGTAAAAAAAATGTACCAGAGATATTGCTGGGAAAAGATAAAAGGAACGTATAAATATGTAGCCGAAGAAAAAGAACACCGGGCATAAGCTAACATCTCTCTTATCTACTTCTACATTCAAGTAGCTTCAAATTGTGCTGACACTGCTGTAGGCCTTTTTGGAATGTCTGGCAGCCTGGATAAGTAAAATATAAACTTTATTTTGTTTCCTCATGGGTAATTTTTTATAAATAAACTCATTCATACTGGTGCCAGACTACTTAAGGAGCAATAACATTCCATGCAGCTCCTTTCAAGTTTTAAAGTTTCTTTTCTACGAAGCAAAGTGACTAGTGTAAATCATCTCTGGGTCATTGATGCTATTTGGTCTGTGTTATGCTATTTACTCCTATTAACAAGTGTTGTTGGCAAGCGTTTAACCAGTACAGGATTTCTGAGGTCATGCTTACACTTTTTGAAATTACAATCAATAGTTTCTCCAGATAATGATGATATGAAGTATGCTTCTCTGCTGGCTGTGATGGCACTTTTAATTACCTTGTTGTTTTCGTCTATTCTTGGAATGTTTCTGCAACTGTTAACCAGGTATATTAACATGTTCATGCTTTTACCTTTTCGACATGCTTTTAGGGTGCTTATTAGACCACATCCTGCAATCTGGCGTTTGGTCCATGGGATGGCTGTAACTTACCTTGTAGCACTTACCTTTTTGCTTTTCCAGGTTTGCGACCCTTCCACGCATTTGCTTCGTGCTTGTGTCAATGATTGCAAGATTTCATCCCAAGCATTGAATTGGTATGCACTTTTTCCTACCGGTTTTACCTGTTTGACTTTCTCTATATTGTAATGGTCATAATGTTGTGCATGGATGTCGAAGTGCTTGTTGATCTGGTGTAACATTGGGCTTATTATTTACTCTTGTTTTCAAAGTGGTTTAATGTGACTTAATATATCTCATTATCCATAACTTTGCATGTAGAAAGCACCCTTTAGTTAGTTTTCATTTCTATTGTGTAATCCTTTTTCGGGGATTTTGAATGTGATATATTACTCTTATTGAATTTCACATTTTAAAGTTTTCTTCAATTACATACTGTTTTTGTCACATCCCAAAATGGTTGATTTAAAATATAAAAAGAAAGCCTTTTTGTATATTATATAAATAACACTGCTGGTGTAGTTACATTATTTATTTATGAATCACAATGCTTAAAACATTAAAAAATGAAACGAGTCTAGCAACGTCTAAGTTATCTTCTCAAACTCTCAATCCTTGCCTTATGCCCCCACCATGCCTTGCCATATTGCTCCCTAGATGGTAAAAATTTATGAGCTGAAGACAGCCCAGTAGGTTTACCTCAATGTGGAATCCAAGTAAAAATGAACTGTGTGATAATATATCATTGAGAACAAGAAATTCATGAATTACACACAGCAATATGACAAGTAATATAAACTTTCCTGTGGTACCGATGATATATGTGAATGGGCATTCAATAACCAGAGATAATGTCACATCCATGATGTCAAACAAATAAACATTAAAGAGAATCGATTTAACTGGCCCCGTACATTGGCAGTGCATGCTTGACCACCTACTGTGCTAGTCATTATTAATAACCAGAGATAATGTGACGGCCGCTTCCCACGGGCCCGAGACACTGCACCCAGTAGACAGGACTCCACGTCCCAAACAATTAAGGCATTCTACATCAAATTGCAACAATGGGAACGAATGCCGCCAGGCTCAATAACAGAAAAGATTTGATTGCTCCTCCAGCCCTACCAGTGAAGGTGATTATGGAATAACGTTTCTGCTTCTCTTCAACAACCTGTCATGGAGGTCACGATCAAACTTGCCTGCCGGTTGCTAGCTCTTGGCATCTTCCATGTCATAGCTGTCTGTGATCACTGACATGTCTTGCACACGAGCGTATTATACCATACTTCTTTATGTTCTCTCTTTGTCAACCTGGATGAACATGATATTGCAACATGGTAGCAGAACCCAGAATGGCACTGGCTACTTTCACTACCATGTAAATACTGTTCTCCATATCCATACTTTTGAGGAAATAATCTTGATGCACCCTCATTTGTATAACCACAACTGAGAATTTTCTGATTTTAATCAATGCAGTTTGATTTATGTAATAAAAACCAAAAACGTTTTTAGACCCAGGAAAATGGACACAATCGATCCATGTCTACTTAATGAACACACGAACATCAGTACACAAGAAAGTGATTTCTTGTTTCGACAATAGACCACACTGGAAAAGATTACTCCGTGGTTGTCAGTGATGCTTCATCATTGGCTTCTCTTCATGTCGTAGAGAACGCAGGCATCAGCTGCTGTTTTCATCTGAAACAGGCAGGAAACATAATAAGACTCGTGCAAAAGAAACGAGAAACATGAAGTGATCTCATGATATCAAGAAACTAAATGCAGCATCCACTGATTATAAAGCAAAGGCAGTTCTAGATAGCTGCATGGAACTGCTGACTTAGTACACAGTAAGTTATCCCGTCAGTAATCCATGAAGTTGGTGTTGCATTTCAACCTAGACGTACCAGACAACAATGTGCAAGAAGTTTCTTGATACTCAAGCCTATATCTCTTCTAGCCAGTACGACAGTTAAACCCATTGCAAAGAGACTGGCGAATAGAGAATGTTGATATTCAACCTCTTTTCTCCATAAACGCTTTTGTCAATGCTCAGTCTGGCACTGGGCTTTAATATACCAGGAGCAACAATGTGTACAGGATCTTACATGAGGTGAACCAACCTAAAATTTGCAAGAATCTTTATCTTGGCAGCAAAATGAACGGGTAAAGGATATGTAAAGAGGCAAAATATGACCTGTATGATGTTAACTACTTGCTTGATGGCCCACCCCACCAAGGCAAACACGAGGGGTACCAAAAGAGGTGACCTCTGTTTCACGTTCTCCACAAAAACCTGGAACAAGAGTAATGTAAACAAAGTGAAGATATTGACAGCGGTTGTTCAAGGCATGAGTGCTTCTGAGGGAAACATTGATGTTAGGCTGGCTGCAACTCGAGCTCTGCATAATTCTTTGGGATTTGCTCAGGCAAACTTCGGGAATGATATGGAGAGGGATTATATCATGAGAGTCATTTGTGAAGCTACTCTGTCCCCTGAGGTGAAGATACGGCAGGCTGCATTCGAATGCTTGGTCTCCATATCCTCCATGTATTATGAGAAGCTTGCATCGTATATGAAGGAGTTTGGAATCTTGCAATGGCTGGAGGAACATGCTTGGGTTTGGTTGCACGGACCGTGGGAGATGACATTGTGCCTCTTGTTATGCCATTCATAGAAGAAAACATTAACAAACCTGAATGGAGGCAGCGAGAAGCAGCAACTTATGCATTTGGTTCTAAAATCTGAAATACCGGTCGGATGGCCGTGCCGGTCATTCCAATACGACCGGGGAGATGAAAGTGACTTGTCAGAACTGACAGAATCCAAATCGGATGCCCGGTTTGAGCTCGGCGCTCAAACTTCATTTTTAAAATACACTTATTTCAAATGAACTGTTAGGACGGGTCCGGGGGTCTAAAATCTGAAATACCGGTCGGATGGCCGTGCCGGTCATTCCAATACGACCGGGGAGATGAAAGTGACTTGTCAGAACTGACGGAATCCAAATCGGATGCCCGGTTTGAGCTCGGCGCTCAAACTTCATTTTTAAAATACACTTAGTTCAAATGAACTGTTAGGACGGGGCATTTGGTTCTAAAATCTGAAATACCGGTCGGATGGCCGTGCCGATCATTCCAATACGACCGGGGAGATGAAAGTGACTTGTCAGAACTGACGGAATCCAAATCGGATGCCCGGTTTGAGCTCGGCGCTCAAACTTCATTTTTAAAATACACTTAGTTCAAATGAACTGTTAGGACGGGTCCGGGGGTCTAAAATTCGAAATACCGGTCGGATGGCCGTGCCGATCATTCCAATACGACCGGGGAGATGAAAGTGACTTGTCAGAACTGACGGAATCCAAATCGGATGCCCGGTTTGAGCTCGGCGCTCAAACTTCATTTTTAAAATACACTTAGTTCAAATGAACTGTTAGGACGGGGCATTTGGTTCTAAAATCTGAAATACCGGTCGGATGGCCGTGCCGATCATTCCAATACGACCGGGGAGATGAAAGTGACTTGTCAGAACTGACGGAATCCAAATCGGATGCCCGGTTTGAGCTCGGCGCTCAAACTTCATTTTTAAAATACACTTAGTTCAAATGAACTGTTAGGACGGGTCCGGGGGTCTAAAATTCGAAATACCGGTCGGATGGCCGTGCCGATCATTCCAATACGACCGGGGAGATGAAAGTGACTTGTCAGAACTGACGGAATCCAAATCGGATGCCCGGTTTGAGCTCGGCGCTCAAACTTCATTTTTAAAATACACTTAGTTCAAATGAACTGTTAGGACGGGGCATTTGGTTCTAAAATCTGAAATACCGGTCGGATGGCCGTGCCGATCATTCCAATACGACCGGGGAGATGAAAGTGACTTGTCAGAACTGACGGAATCCAAATCGGATGCCCGGTTTGAGCTCGGCGCTCAAACTTCATTTTTAAAATACACTTAGTTCAAATGAACTGTTAGGACGGGTCCGGGGGTCTAAAATTCGAAATACCGGTCGGATGGCCGTGCCGATCATTCCAATACGACCGGGGAGATGAAAGTGACTTGTCAGAACTGACGGAATCCAAATCGGATGCCCGGTTTGAGCTCGGCGCTCAAACTTCATTTTTAAAATACACTTAGTTCAAATGAACTGTTAGGACGGGGCATTTGGTTCTAAAATCTGAAATACCGGTCGGATGGCCGTGCCGATCATTCCAATACGACCGGGGAGATGAAAGTGACTTGTCAGAACTGACGGAATCCAAATCGGATGCCCGGTTTGAGCTCGGCGCTCAAACTTCATTTTTAAAATACACTTAGTTCAAATGAACTGTTAGGACGGGTCCGGGGGTCTAAAATTTGAAATACCGGTCGGATGGCCGTGCCGATCATTCCAATACGACCGGGGAGATGAAAGTGACTTGTCAGAACTGACGGAATCCAAATCGGATGCCCGGTTTGAGCTCGGCGCTCAAACTTCATTTTTAAAATACACTTAGTTCAAATGAACTGTTAGGACGGGTCCGGGGGTCTAAAATTCGAAATACCGGTCGGATGGCCGTGCCGATCATTCCAATACGACCGGGGAGATGAAAGTGACTTGTCAGAACTGACGGAATCCAAATCGGATGCCCGGTTTGAGCTCGGCGCTCAAACTTCATTTTTAAAATACACTTAGTTCAAATGAACTGTTAGGACGGGGCATTTGGTTCTAAAATCTGAAATACCGGTCGGATGGCCGTGCCGATCATTCCAATACGACCGGGGAGATGAAAGTGACTTGTCAGAACTGACGGAATCCAAATCGGATGCCCGGTTTGAGCTCGGCGCTCAAACTTCATTTTTAAAATACACTTAGTTCAAATGAACTGTTAGGACGGGTCCGGGGGTCTAAAATTCGAAATACCGGTCGGATGGCCGTGCCGATCATTCCAATACGACCGGGGAGATGAAAGTGACTTGTCAGAACTGACGGAATCCAAATCGGATGCCCGGTTTGAGCTCGGCGCTCAAACTTCATTTTTAAAATACAAGATGAAATTTGAACTTATATTGTGTGTGTGTATTTATATATATGAAAATGAGCTGGCTTAAACTATTGGCATACTCTTGTTAATGCTTGATTTCTTTATTAAGTCTTGTTAATGCTTGATTTCTTTATTAAGGATTTGATTATAATTTTTTTAAATGATATACAGGATCATCCGTCGCGAGATGTTGGACGAGACGACGACCAGGATGATGTTGGACGAGACGACGACCAGGATGAGACATATGTGGAGGATTTGTGATTTTATTTTAGTTGTGTATGTTGTCATTTTATTATTATGGATGTATGATTAATTTGTGATTTTATTTTAATTGTGTGTAATTTGAGGTTCGTGGAGATTGTGATCCGTGTAGTTGATTTATTATTGTTTTATGAAATTGTTATTTATCAGGTGTTTGTATGTGATGAATTTGAGATTTGTCGATATTGTTGTCTGTGTAGTTGATTTTATATTTATGTTATGAATTTGTTATTTATCAGGTAATTTATTTATCAGTTTAAATAAATTTTTAAAAAAAAAATAATGCAAAATTAGCGACCGCATGGAGACTGAATTGCGACCGAATAGCGACTATACGTTATATTTCTTTTATTAAATAATTATACTTGGCGACCGACTGGCGACCGAATTGAGACCGAATAAATCCGATAGGTTAATTTTATTTTTAAAAATACAACATAATTAGAGACCGAATAGCGACCGAATTGAGACCGACTAATTAGCGACCGATCAGGCGACCGATTATAATCGGTCTCTGGTAACGACTGATACTGCGACCGAATTATGTCGGTCGCTATATAGCGACTAGTATATAGCGACCGACATGTTCGGTCGCTAGATAGTCTCTGTTCGGTCGCAATGAAGATTTGCGACCGATCTAAGACTGAATAGCGACCGCTAGGTCGGTCGCTATCCGCGATTTTTCTTGTAGTGGATAAAAGTAACAGCCGTAGCAAGAACAATAACATCGACAGCCGCTGGAGCCATGACTCTCTAAGGTACTCCTAACGGTAATGAAAAGCAAACCCCGATCTCACAGTCGGGGACTGCCGAACCAACGGGAAACCCTGGCTACACTACCAGAAAAGGGAAAAGCACGACATCTCTGTCGTAAAAGCCCGTTCTCACAGACGGAGGCCCAACGAAGACCATTCGGTCCAAGGGTACAGTCACGACCTCACCGTCGTGAACCTTACACTATCTATGGGTGAAACCTCAATAACTCTATCGAGAACCCTAGACCTTAACATCGAGAAAGGTATACAGAAACCACCCGAAGAATCACGTCCTCACTGAAGGGGAACCAAATCTCGATTCAAGAGAATCATGTGTCGCGTGATGAGAGAACCTACCCACTAGAAGTAAAGCCGGATGCATCCACTAACGTCTTAGTCCACACCTCGGGTGTCTCCCTACTCACCCCAGGCAGAAACTGAGACACCATATAAGTAACCGAAGAACAAGGGTCTAGTCGGGGTCATGCTCGTCAACACGTGTCCGAAGTCTCCGACCACGTGTGCACACACTGACTGACTACACTACGTCATGCCCTCTAGCTGATTTTCCTCCCGGCCCAGACTCGAGTCGCCACAGTGGGAGGCCCTACGGCAACCAGCCTAAAACCATCTCTCCTAGGTCTAGCTCTCCATCGTTCCCAAGCGGGTCAGCACACGCGTGCCCAGGTAAGTTACAACTAGTGGGAAAGTCACTCGACGTGGAAACTCTCAAAAGGAAACCACCAGAGTACTGACAAGCTACACACGCGCATGTCGCAAGTAACTCGGAACATAGGGTGGCTCGGTGCCACCAGACTCAGGACAGCTAGCTAGACTCACTAATTCAACGGCCATAGAGTGGTGAGACTCATCCCAAGGCCATTGTACCATACAACACCATGCCATCAACCACCCTAATCCAAGAGTCAGAAATCACGGTCAAAAGGACTCTTAAGGTGGCTCACAGCTGTCGGGTCCATTCCCTCTCTAAGGGAGACTAAGAAACCCCTAGCCCCTGGCTGGGTCACGGGACTCTCGGTCACTAGCCATACACATGGCCCACACATAAACCGCTTTCTGGGAAAACTAACATAGAGTAGAAACAACCCTTTGCCCATACTATAATGTACGATGACTTGAACTAGCATACGAAGAAGCCCGGAACATACGGGGTCACCGGACCCTCAAAACCACATGGGCATGCTAATCGAGATATCATGATTCCTCTGGACATCTAAAAATACGCACGGGGTGTCCGGGATATCCACGGGGCCAAAGGTGGACCAATGGGTCTCACTTGGGTTGACCGAAGGCCAAAATGGGCGAAAATGGGTCCAATTCGGTCAATCGAACCCTTTAGGTCGGTCGATCGGACCAAGACTAGGCCCCCCAGACCTTGGTCGGTCAACCGGGCAACCTGGGTCTGTCGATCGAACCAGGGCAGACTGCCCTCCGTGGTGAATGCCGATCCGATCGACCGAACTGCCCAATCCGGCGATGTGACCGCAAAACCCCATCCGAGGGGCCCTATTCACTCCCCAATCACCCCGAGTGTAGAAACCCTGGTAAATTAAAGGACTAGAAAGTCTAAATAAATTAAAAACAATAATTAAACAAGGCCCAGACCTTGTACATGACCCTCTTACGTCCTGAAAAGGTCTAACAAAAGAACTTATGGACACTACTATTATATTATAATAAATTTAAGAATGACATGTTATTTTTAAGTAAGCATTTAATGCACAACGTAATTTTAATTGAATTAAGAATCATTAAATCTCGAAAAAAAATGTCAATTTATATTTTATTACTAATTTAGAAATTTTAATATTCCACATTTATTACATTATAATCTTATTAGAAGGGAGAATGATATATATATAAGATTTGATTACATTAAAGATATGTAAAAGATAAAAGAATGAGTATATATGTAATTTCGATTCTTTCAAGGGCATTGGAAAAGGTCAAAAACTCAATTGACGCCTCTTCGTACAGGCATATCCAACATGAAAGATGACTCAATGCAAGTTGTTATTCACAATTAGTAAAAGTCAAATAAAGTATATAGTTAAAAGTATTATAAGATAATAGGGATATTTATACAATATCGGTCCTTTGGAGGTTAAGGAGAAATGCCAAAATGAAAATGACGCCATTGCTTTAGGTGTTGATTTCAAATGTGACGACTTAATAAAAGTCGTTATTTTATTCTAAAATGAATAGTGCCTGTTTTTGAATTAAAGAATTTTATAAAACTAATTATATGAAAAAATAGAGAAAAATGGAAAACTCGTACCCCTAAAATTTTTCATCTAGATCACATCAAGAGAAAAAAGATAAAAATGCAGAAAGATCGTTACACCTTAAATTAACAAATAGGGAAAGGTGAATGACGCCTCCTAGCAAGTCGTCATTTAATTTTGACGACTGCGTATACAAGCGTTATTTATTGAAATAACGCCTCAATCTGAGGCGTCATTTACAAACAGAACCGTTGGTGTTTGGTTCGAACATGGATATTAGCCAGGAAGGTTACTTGGTTAGGGAAGAATCTATACGTGGATATCTATGTTTAATAGGGATTCTACATAGGAAATTTTAATCCTAATCGAACTCCTATAACCCACTAGGATTCCTTCTCCTATAAATACCCACCTTCCGTCGAGCTTCCTGCTGACATTATCGATTCATCTTCCCCTTGCTGCTAGCCTTTCTTCTATCACCAGAAGCAGAAGAACAAGCTGCTTCTTCCTCCGAAGGCTGCTCCTGCCGTGGTGTACGTGAAGAACGTAAAGTTCTTCATCTTTCCTTCTTCTTCCTTGCTGCACGGAGGTTTGAAGGCCGTTGCCTTTCTTCACTTTTGCTGCTACTGCTGCTGTTGCCTCCAGCCGTTGAAGCTAGAGGAGCAAGCTGCTGCATCTTCTTCCTCTTCTTCATCCTGCCGTGATACGGGAAGATCGTGGGAGAATTCTTTATCTTTTCCTCTTCGGCTGCTGCAGTTGTTGCCTCTGTTTACACTAAAACAGAGTATCGTATCAAGGGTTACAACCTCCATTTTATTCATCAGTCATCAACCAAATCATCACCCAAGGTAGGTTTTCTCAAGACTTGGCAAAACCCTGAAATTCTTAGGTTAAAAACATGCATATATGTATGTAGGAGCTATAGATTTCGTTTCTGGATTGAGTTTTCTCTGTTTACGGCCTAAATAGAATTAACGACCCAAGCTAGGGTGTTATTTTGATATGACAACGTGAAAACAGTCGTCAACTAGCTAGTTAATTAATAAATCTCACATGTTCAAAATTTAATAACTATGAACTCCTACATGTAAACTAATGCATGACCATGTCCATACATTCCTACTATTTTTCCCTCTCTGTTCATGTCATTTGTTTCTTGATCGGACATATTTTATAAAGCTTGTGTCTGTGATTGTACCTATTAGGCACAAATCAGATGACAGGAATTAGCGACCCTGACTAAGTCGTTATTTGAAAGGACGCCCCTACACATAGGCGTCAGATTCGTGATAAATAATGAAAATGAAAACGTACATAAATTCCTAGACTTGATAATTGACGATGTGTATACTGCCCTTAAATTTGATATATGACGCCCCTGACTAGGGCGCTGTTTACGAAATTGAAGCCTTAATGTAAGACGTCATTTATATAATATCTGAAATTTTAGAATGTTTATAGATTTTAATATTAACAAGACCTGGATATAATGACTGCGTGAACAATCGTCATTTACTAAACTGACGACCCTGACAAGGGCGCCAATTCATAAAATGAAGACTTAAACCCAAACGCCAATTGACTGATTTCCTGATTTCGTGGCTTTTGTAACCCTTTTACTGTGGGTTAGTTATTAGGCACTATATTCCATTACATGAATATAGTCCCATGTTTCACGTTATTTTATCGATTACCCACTATTTCTCGGTGATAGACGAACTCTCCATAGGACATTCCGTTCCTTTGGACCAGTGACTTTATCATAGAGACCTCCGTAAGACTCCGCTAGCCTTGGATTCCCTCGAGGCAGCCGAGCTAGTTGTACCCTTAAAACCTATGTCACTATTTGATTGCCATGTCACTCTAAAGAAACATGGTATACCGGCCCTCATGACTTGCTAAGAGGATGTCATGAGAATACTCTAAATTAATGGAATGGGAAACCATGCCATTAGTGTTCATATGAATTAGGTGTCATACTTGTGGACCTCAATTCTATCTAGCTTATCATGTCCAAGAACGAGCGACCATCGCTATATGAGCGCTTATTCTTATTATCATGGCACCCAATTAGGGAGCCGATTCCACCTAGTTTTATCGTTAATCGTGATTGTACCGTTATTGTTATCGTTATACATCATGTTCAATCCTTGAAATTCTATTCCACAAGATCTACCTTAAAGTCCCTACAAGCTTATTCCATTGAAACTCTATATTGGTTATAACCATAGTGGATGTCGAAAAATACACGATCAATGTCTGCGCGTATAAGGGCCCGATCTGGTCCTGGGAGAAGCACCCGAAAGTACTAATGCCCATGGGAGTTGTAATGATCACGGTGTGGCATTGCACCGAAGTGCATGACTAGCTTGATTAGACATTCCACCATCTCATACTCGGCTTGACATGACATGACTTGCGTGACCCGGAAAGGGTATTTATATACTTGCTTGAAACGTGATAGCCAATTCCCGACGTGACATGATGAATATATTTGCTTGAATTTCTTGACATTTATTGATATAGTTTCTTGAAAGACATGCTAGTTCACTCAATTATCTCTTGTTATACTCTCTCTCTCTCTTGTCGTTTTACGTAAACATGCATAGCTTTATTGCATTCATGTAACATGTAATTTACTTAAAGCAAGCTAGCTCTTGAGATATAATTCCTACTGAGCGTTCGCTCATCTAGTGTTTTTCCCTATTTTTCAGGTAAGTCCGATGACGAGACTCCATCGGATGGGGAAGGTCAAGAGTGAAGAGATTAGAGCGCTCCGTCTATCCAAGCGTCTACTAGTCTTATCTTTCTATATTTTTGAGTCAATCGTTGTACTTTTCCCTTTATTGAGTCTTAGCACTTTCATTAAGTGGATTGTAATAGAAGTACTTTTAAGGTTGCGATTGAATAAAGGATTGTGTTATCTTTACTTTTGCGCACTCTATCTTTGTGTTGAATACACTAACGCTCTGATTGACATGATCGATATAAACTTGTCACGCACTCCGGGTTCCTTCCGCGCTCGGGGCGTGACACCGGGTGATGGGAAAATTATGAGGGAATTATTCCCCACCCTCTAAACTACCGAGAGGGTCCAAAAAAACCACAAAAATGCGGTTGATTCGACAAATCCGTCGCTCACCCCAAAATCATGCTTTTTAACCCCGACGTGAAAGAAAACCACCCTCTGCCTCACCTCGACCTACAAAATGCGGGAAAATATAATGCACGAGCTAGGAATCCATCCCCCTACCTCTCACGATGATTTTCCGTGCCGAGGATGCTGATTCCACGTGAAAATGCGCCTCGAACCTACGCCGGCTTCAGAAACTTGCGAATGAGCTCCACCATGCCATAGCCCCGTTCCTCGCTCCATCCTCGCCGCTCACCAGCCCACGTTCCCGCGGCCTCGCCCACGTCGTTCTCAGTCGGTTACCTGGAGAAGGGAGGGAGAGAAGGAGAGATATGAGAGGAGAGAGGGAGAGAATGAGAGAACGAGGAGAGAGGAGATTTAGGGTTGTTTATATAGGAATTATTTGGGATTTTAAAAATATAGAAAATAGAAAAATGGGAAAAAATCATCCTCACGATCCTCAAAAAATGCACAACGTGCCTACAATGTCCCAGGGCCTGAAATCTCAACGGTTCACCCTACACGGGGATCCAAAGGACCAATAACTAAAAGCTGATTTAATTACAAAATGCGATCTCGGACCCACGAAAATGCTCAGAAACCCACGGATTCTTGATCCAAAATCTCGAATATTACAGTCCTCCCCTTCTTGCAAAAATTTCATCCTCGAAATTTGAAGCAACCTCCATGACACAGGGGAAGAATGACTCATTCAACTGGCAACGCTCCTAGAGCTCCAGCTTAAACCTCAATTCTCACGGAATCACCTCTCCTGAGGGACACAGCCATACTATTACCACGAGCAGAAAACATCTCTCTTCACATTCGCCATCCACGCTGATTCTAGAGCGAGCATTGAGGACAAAAGGATACAAGTCTGGCATCATCTCAGCTACAACGGGACTCCAATTGTCACGCCCGGAACCGATAGCAGCAGACGACATTGCTCGAAACCTGGCAGCGAATCAGTCGTGTCAATCAGAGCAAACCATAAGGCAAAACCTGATTGGACAAAAATAAATTTTATTCCAAATATGAGTCTATTACAATTTGGACTCCAACTAGAAAGACTCAATAAAGGAAAATTACATTGGACTCTCAACTAGACTTGACATAAGATAAAAGACAACAAGACCAGGCGATTCATCTAGATTTGTCGGAGCTCTCTTCACTCTTGCCCTTGCCCATCTTGATCATTCTCGTCCTCATTGTTATTATTATTACCAAAAAAATATGGGAAAACACGAGGTGAGCGAACGCTCAGTAGGTCTTATATCTCTTTCTCCAAGCTTGCTTAAAGTAATTAATAATTTAATATGAACATGCTGATCATGCAAGGTGTATTAATCAAGAACTATCATGGCACGAGACAGATCAATAAGTCGAAATAAATTCAAGAACTAATAGATAGACTGAGATAAATTCAAGGACATTCATGGTAAGATAACAAATATTTCCATACGGTGTTCATGATGAGACAATAACAATCATTTCAATAAGATACTCATTTCCATAAGAACATAACATGTAACTATCACGTTATCGGATTGGCCATAAGTATAAGGGAGTTCAATCATTCGAGTCATGAATATGTCAATCTTTTGTAGAATGTCATAGATCAATCTTACTTTTAGTTGGTGCAATGTCACACCCGATCAATCATGATACCGGCATACGTTTGGACTTTACCTCGTCCATGGGATCAGATCAAGACCCCGTCACTTTTGTTCACCAATTCAGTCACGTTTTTATGTTCCAATTGAACACTTTCCATTTTTCACACTCCATGTTCTGAGAAATATTTACCGTTCTGAGTAATTGTCCATGATATATCTGATCCATGCATAATATCATGAAAAATAGATACAAATTTTTATCTATCGAGCCGTGAAAAAGATTCAACAAAAGAAGCTCTTATTTTTGCAACTTTAGTCGCAGCTTATATAGGTGAATCCATGGAGGGTCATCATTGACTAGCTTTCAAAAAATTTTATTTAATATTTAATATTTAATTATATTTAATATTTAATATTTAATTTAAATTTAAATTTACTTATATTTAATATTTAAATAATTAATTATATATAATATTTAATTAGCATTGAGTATCAACTTTGTTTGGACCCATAGCCCCTTTTTGTTCTCCAAACCAATTCCACTTCAATAAATGGCCAAAGAGTTCCAAGGATCAAGCACGTAGGAACATTGAGGTAGGTTCACGGAACATAGAGTCCAAGGATAGAACTTTGGAAAGGATAGCATGACGATGAATCATATATAAAACCATGACAATACGGAAATCTGGGTAATTGGCGTCCACTCAGGCTACCATCAATTACAGAAATAGTGCCCACTACATTGTCGCTAATTCTGCGAATAGTAATAAGTAAGAAAAAAATGGCGTCCACATACACAGTCGCTCATTTAAATTGGCATCCATTGTCTGGTCACACATTCCAGACAGAGACAGAACTCTCACAAAACACTTTAAACAGCGCTCTATGATGGCCGGGTGTCATGTGATATGACAGTCATGTGTTCAGGGCTTTAGGGTACAACTAGCTCGACTGCCTTGAGGGAATCCAAGGCTAGCGGAGTCTTACGGAGGTCTCATTGAAGAAAGTACTAGTCCGAAGGAAGGAATATCTCGCGGAGGGTCTAATCATCACCAAGAATTGAGGTGTAAGCGTGAAACGCCATGAAACAGGGACTCTATCGACGGACGTGAGATGAGAGTGCCAAAAGACCCACGGTATGGGCCAAAATCCGAGAAAAACTGTGAGAGCAGGAATCTGCGTCCAGACAGACAAGCGCTATATCAAGAATTAGCTTCTACTATCTAGTCGCCAAATCCATATATACAAAATTTCTAAAATAATATTATAGGAATTAGAGTCCCTATAAAGAGGCGCTAAATCAATATTTTAACAGTTTCGATTTAATAACGTAGTTAATGGGTGACCTTCCACGAAGGTGCCATATCTCTAATTGACGTCCATGTGATGGTCGTCCATTCGTAATTTTTCACGGTTTCACATAGTTTTTATTTAACAGGTTTTAGCGTCTATTCAAACAGGCGCAAGTTTTGTAAATAGCGATAGTATCATGGTCGCTGACTCTTTAACTCTCTCTTTTAGCATGAAAAGGCGCCTGCTTACACGGGCGGAGGTTCTAAATATGCGATAGAGGCTTGGTCGCCAATTCTCCTTGGCTATAGGCCCATGTGCATCGGTTGGGTACGTTTTTACACACAAGCTACTGTTCATTTAAACGAATTACTGTTCATTAGGGATGAACAGTGCTACTTTGACATTTATGGGGATTTTTAGGACACTAGTAACATTGGCACGTAGAGAAAAATCCGAGGAATCCAAAAATATGCATAACATGTTTTTCAGATACCTGGTTCCATAGTTATTTAATTTTAAACATGGATTATTTATTAATTATACCACATGAATTAGCGACATGAAGATGGTCGCACTTTAGTTAACGGCCAGCATACAGACGCTAATTCAAGAATTAGCGCCCGCCTATTCAGTCGTCCATTAATCTGCGACCACTGCTCTGGCCGCTAATTCCTTTTCATGCAGAAATGTTCCAGAACAATAAAAACTCACCTTTACATGAGATGTTCATAAGAAACAATTAACATGAATCTTCATGGAGGAAGTCTACATGCTCTATTAATCTAACATGAGAATTAATTAGGGTTTAGCTTGGGAGAAAGCCTACCTTGACGCTTTAACGGAAGAAGAAGACAGGAAACAACAGAAGGAGAAGAAGAAGAACAGAGGAAGAAGCCCACGCTCTTCGCCGCAGCAACAATAGCAGTAGCACACCCTTGTACAGGTCGAAGAAGGAAGCAGAGGAAGACGAACCAATGTTGCCCACATCCGATCAACAAGGAAGGAGAAGACACTGTCTTCTCTCCGATCACGTCGACGCAGTAGCAGAACGAGCCAACAGCAACAGCAAGAGCACGTTGACTCTGCCACCACCGTGGGGGTTTATATTTATAAGGATTCCTATGGTTCGAATCCTACTACGAAGCCTAGTTCGATTAAGCCACTAATTCCTTTAGATTGATCTTATCTTTCCTTATGTACCGCCGCTCCTAGTTAAACTAAAACTCTACGGCTCCATACTACTTCGAACATGTTTTAGGGTTCACAAGCCCACTCTCAAACGTGAGAAATTTCTATAACCCCAGGGACCCTGTAGCAATAATATTCATGTATATACCCTCTTTGAAGCCTATTAGTTACTTTTAATAAAGTATGGCCCCTTTTTACGTATTAGACGTAGTCCATTTTAATGCCCAAAAAGCCTTGGTTCTTTAAAGCCCATTATCTATTGTTAAAGGTCCATTTCAAGTTTTAATCCCTTTTTGTCTTAATTTTTTTATTATGTTGGGCTTTTAACTATTGAGAATTTATCTGTAGCCCACTTATTAATATCTAGGCCCATTATTGATTTTTAGTCATTTCCATTTATATATTTATTCTCCATAACTGTCATATGACTAATATTATATAGTTGTTACTATATATTCTTTATTTAAATTTCCAAGTTACTACACCAATCATGGCATCATCACCACTTTCTCCCACACCGAGGAGACGCGACTCGCACCACAAAAACCTGCCACCATTGAAATTCCCACACTCAACGAATCAATCAAACATCAACTCTTCTGCCTGCTGACTGACCTCACGCCTTTCGCAAGGGACATCCATCCTTCAGCCTCAACCAGCTCACGCAGTCATCTCAATCGGCTGCCACAATTCTGTCGACTCCATGCCACGAACACTCTTATATCTGGCAAGCTGAACGCCAATAACACTGCTGGACCAACTCCGGTCCCAACATAGGCCTCCTATTAGCCCAGATCCAATCCGGGAAGGGGTATATCATACTCGGTCACCTAAGGCCTCACCTGCACATTGCTCTCGCCATCCTCAGCTCACCTCAATTGGCATCTTCTAGCTGCCAAAATCCATTCGTCAGTCAACAACTATTTGTCAATGGGAAATTCTTACTCGCTCGCCTTTCCTCTTACATGATCCTTCACCATGCCCAATAAGCTCACTCTAAATTTTGATGGTCTATCCGTTGACTCTTACACAGACCATTATTACTTCTCGAGTCGGTCCTCACTCAGACACTGCATCTGATTCTGATCCTCACGCTAACTCTACCCTCTTAGGGGAGCACGACGAACCAAACGACAAGACTCCACAATTCTCGGTCCACATCGACTCTAAGCTCAGAGTTATAGGGAACTCCTCCCATGCTGGCCAAGAGACCAAGGCTCTCACTCGACGACATCTCTGCCGAGACCTTCGTACTCAGGCATCGTCCATTACATAGTCCCATCAAATCCTTTCTCTCAATTATTCCAAATGGACATATGCCAACCCCGGCTCCGCTCTCGCCACATAGCCACAAGATATAACCTTAGCAATCCACAGCACATATCTCTAAGACAGACAAGTGTCGTCTTCTACCAAAGCAACCTGGTCAACGATGCCGTGACCAATCTACATGGATCTCCAAACATCAGTGATTATTGCCCCAATTGGGTCCTTCTTGCATCATTCCGAAACTCCCGGACTCAACTGGATCCCTTTCCAGGTGTTATCACAGTCGACCACCCGGCTAGCCTTATCAACCACTCATAGCTACCAACTGGGACCCACAAATCCTCTCTTTGCATTCACTTTTCTGGATCCCAATTCTATCCCAAGGATGCAACTTCCAACACAAGTCGAGCACCAAGCTTATCGACTCCGATCATCGTGTCCTCGTCTTTTATCAGGCCATTACCTTTCCAACCCCCATCTAGGTCCATTACCAAATACCTAACATCACCTCCATTGGATGAATAGGGTACTCATCCGGCACACCTTGTGATGCCCTAGATTTTTTCAGATCCTTGTTCGTGGGTCTCGGATCCGCTTTCTCGGAGTGTCCAACTCCGTTGTGTCTGAAATTTCGTTTCGGACATCTTTCGTGTTCGGATCGGCGCGATCCGGGATTGTTTCGGAGGCCCGGAAGCGTTCCGCGACTTTTCCGCATGTGTTTTTCGATTCCCGGTGTGTGTTTCGGTAATTCCTTCGGAACCTCGTTGCGGGTGAACCGGGCCGTTCACATAGGCGAGTGTGGTACCGTTGCGATCGGTGCGTTCCGAGGATCGCGGAAACGTGATTTTCTTATTTTTGGTATTTTCTAGATTTTCCAGATTTTCCTATATATATAACCTTTTTCTCTCTCTCCCCTCTCATTTCTCTCTTCTCTCCCTCTCTCTTCTCACGCTCTCTCCTCTCTCCCTCTCTCCGACGGCCGACGGGGTGGAGCGTGGGCGAGGCGGGGACGGCACAGGAGAGGCACGGGCGAGGATGGATGAGGATCGAGGCGGTGGAGGCATGGTGAAGCTCGGTCGTGGGTTCGTGGAACGGCGAGGCTTCAACGGCGTTTTCTTCGTGGATCGGCGTCCACGGCGCGTCGTTTCTTCGGTGGAGGTAGGGAGATGGACCCCCAGCTCGTGCTTTCCCTTTCCCGTGAGTTTTGTAGGCCGTGGTGAGCCGAGCGGGTTTATTTTCGTATTTTGGGGAAAATGCATGTTTTTTGGTGTGTGAGCCGAATCTTGTGTTTTGATCGTGTTTTTGGGGTTTAAATGGGTCCTCTCGGTGCTAGAGAGGTTGGGGAATGGTTTCCCCTTTTGTTTCCCCTTCACCTGGGGGTGAACGGGGCGTGGAATGATGTTTCCCACAGTTTCCACCGTTTTCGGACGCGGAGTGAGAACGCGCTAGTCTCAGGTAGCGCGTTCTTGAGGGTCACGCCGCCCCGATGGGGCGCGTTCATCGGAGAAGATGAACAGTAAGGCATTTTTTGTCGCGCTAGGGGAGAGTGGCGCGTTCTGTGTTGTCGCGCTATAGGCCTATAGCGCGTTCTGTTCTGAACGCGCTATAGATGTATAGCGCGATCTTGTTGAACTCGCTAGGTGTCTATAGCCCGTTCTGTCTGAACGCGCTATGCATTTGTAGCGCGTTCTTGGGGTGGCCTGTCGGGCTGCCCGGGGCGGGTAGTCTACGGCTGATCGTGCTCCCCTTGGGCCGTGTGTGTCCCGGACACCCCGTGGAGTTCCGTGACCGTGTCTTTGGGTGTCCGGAGGTTCCGTTTAGCTCGATTAGCGTGCCAGTGAGTTTAAGGGTCCAGGTGACCTTCTAGCGTTTCGATTGTGTTGTGTTGGTCCCCGGTCGACCCGGTTGTGACCCAGTGGTCGACCTTTGGCCTCGTGAGTGTCCCGGACACCCTGTGGGTTTCATTACCGTGTTTTGGGATGTCTGGAGGTACCGTGTTACCTCGATAAGTGTGCCCGTGGGCTTGGCAGGTCCGGGTGACCCCAGGTGTTCCGGGCTGCCGTCTTCTTGCTAGATCGAGTCACCGTGTATCGGTGTGAGTGCGGTGAGGTTTCCCCGCAAGTCGTTGCTTTTCTGGAAGGTGGCTCCGAGTGGGCCAAGCGTGTGGCCTTGGACGGTGAGCCCAGTCTCCCAGTCTGGGGCTGGAGGTTTCTTAAGTTCCCTCCTCGAGGGATGGGTCTCGGTAGTTATGAACTACCTTGTGAGTTATCGCATTGTGGTTTTGGACCTAGGGATTAGGCCAGATTGACGGCTTAGTGCTGTCATGTGCAACAGTCTCGACTCCGAGTCTTGTGACTCAAAGACCGTTGAGTTTAGTAGGTCTAGTGGACCATCTAGAGTCTGGTGGCGTCGTGCCACCTGTTACTTCGCGATACTCGCAATGGGTGCGTGCGTGGTTTCCTGTGTCCACGTTCTGTGACACATCCACTAGTCGTAGCCTTCTTACGGCACGCGTGTGCTGACCCACCTGGGAGTGGTGGAGCGGCTGACCCGAGAGAGACGGTGAGTAGGCTGGTTACCGTAGGGCCCCACGTACAGCCGAGTCCGGGCTTAGGGGGAATTACCAGATAGAGGACATGCCTAGGGCGTATGGTCTGAGTGTGCACACGAGGTTAGGGGCATCGGACGGCGCCGACAGGTGCGAACCCAACTAGTCCTTGTTCTGTGGTACTGGTTACTGAGTGTGTCGACTCTCCGCCTAGGGCGTTGTAGCTAGACACTTGTGACGCGGTGTAAGACGTCAGGTGACGCATCCGGTCGTTCTTCTAGTGGGTGGTGCTTCTGTCACGTGACGTGAGTTGTCGTGTATCGGGTTCTATTTTCGTCCGCGAAACGGGACTTCGTGAGTGGTTTCGGGAGTGTTCTTGGAGTCGAGGTCTGGCGTTTCCAGTGAGTGTCACCGAGGGTCTTTCTCCAGACAGCGTTATGTTCACGATGGTGAGGTCGTGACCGTGTTTCCTGACCGTGTGGTTTGGGTTCGGGCCCTTTTTATAAGGGCAGGCCTCCGCTACGGAGGTATCGTGGCGTTTTCCTAGTAGCGTGGCTAGGGCGGTTCGTGTCTGGTGGTCCCCTATCGTGGAATCGGGTGGTCGGGTGCGTGGCTTGGTTGTCCCCCGACGGGAGACCGGGTCGTGTTTTCTGGTACAGTAGGATTAGCTATAGAGCCGAGGTTTTACCGGCCACCGTAGTTACTTTCCTGCTTTCGTAGTTACTGCCTTCCATGCCTCCGTTGTTCTCAGTTGGGGTTCTGCGGGATCCCTACTGGGCCAGTGACAGGAGGCTCACCCCTGCATTTCAGGTGCGGCGGTTCTTCCTCGAGGTTCGAGGGCGTTGCGTGGAGGTTCTTAGTTACCAGCTTGCCGGGCCGAGTGTTCACTTGGCATGTGGTATGTTTTACTGCTTTAGACTGTACTTTCTGTTGGACTGAACTCTGTTGTAGTTGTTTATTTATTTCTGTTAATTGTTGAATTATCCTGCCTTATTTCCTATTTCTTTGTACCTCCACACTCCTTTTTAGCCCTTCCGAGCCTCCCGCTCGTGGGCGGCGGTCCAAGATTCGAATGGTATCGGGCTCCTCCCTGTATCCGGATCTCGGGTCATTACAGTTGGTATCAGAGCGTGGTTGTGGACGTACATGGGAATTCAAGATATTGCAGTGATCAGAGTCCGTAAGGTCCAGTACAGTCGGCAGTTGGCATAGGGTTATGTGCATGTTTTCCGCTTTGTTTCTCGCTTGAGAGCTTGAGTGTGCTGTGTGGCGCGGTGGGGGTGGTTGATGTTCGCGGCTTTCGTGTCGATGTGGGGTCTGCGGATCGAGGTCGAGAGCTTTCTCCCTTGGGTGGTGGCCCTGGTCGTGTTGCGTTGGGCAAAGGTTGCCGACGGGTGTGTTGCTGCGGTGTTGCGTTCGAGGAGTCTGCAGCTAGGCCAGGTGGCTGGTGAGGATTGTTCGTCGTTAAGTGGCCGTGAGCGTGCTCTGAGGGAGTTGTCATAGCGTTGGCCACTCCGGCATGAGGTTTACCCAGCCCCTGTGGTGTTGAGGTTGTGTTTTGAGGTGATGGAGCGGGTGCTCTGGTCGAGAATTATGCTCGAGTGAGCGGAAGGTTTTCTGTTGAGCTGTTGATTTGTCGAGCCCGATGTCCTTGTTATGCTCAGTGGCGTTAGAAATGACGTGTCGGTCCTGATTATTTTTACAAATTTCGAGGCATGATTGGGCTGTGGTGTCCCAGTAAGTCTTGCTCCTGCGCTCTTGTGCGCGAATGGGTTGTGTTCGCCCAGGATTTGGCTCGAGATGTGAAGGTTCCGTGGCGAGTTCGGGGCTCGATGATGAGCGTTGACGGTTGTCGATTATGGCTCGCGTTGCGGCTCTTGGCATGGCATGTTGCAGTTCAGGGAATTACAGCGGTGGTGCATCGAGAGATGTTGTGATCGTGGTCCGACGGGACACTTGGTAAGTGTTGTCGGAGGAGCTGACCTGACGGAAGTGATGGTTTTTCTTGGTGCTGGAAGGTGCTGTTCCCAGCATGCGCGAGGCTCGAGGTCAGGTCGAGTGTGGAGTTTTCCTTTCGTTGGTCGGAGGTGTGATTGGGTTCTCTTTTAGTTGGAGAGAATCATGTTTGGCTAAGGTTCGTCGTCTTGCACTGTGTGTCCGGATTGGTTGACCTTCATGCACCATGAAGTCCGTGCGAGACGCGTCCCGCGTTTTGGCAAGGTGGTTGCCTGTGAGAAGCGTTGCCCGTTCCCTGATGTGTAAGGATGTTGGCGCTGTTCCGGAAGGACGAGTGCCGGCTGGGCGGTATTTTTGAGATTTGTGGTTGGTGTTGCGGTTCCCGATGTGCGGAGGATTGGTTCATCGATGTGCGTTGTCTCCGGCGGCATGAGATGTGTTGTTGCCGTGCCGTTGCTCGAGATATTGTGGTTCATGGCACTGGCAGGTGAGAGTTAGGGAAATATGCTGGCGAGGTTGTCGCATGAGTACCCTATTCTTGCGTTGGAGGTTGCGTTCGCAGATGAGATCGTGTTTTGGAGAAGTGTGTCGTGGATTGTAAGAGGTTGTGTGTCCCGTGGCTCTGTGATAAGAGCGGGAGTCGCGATTGGCAGGCGTCCTCTTGGATTAATTGAGATGGAGGTTTCGATGAGATAGGATTCGATGAGACAGGACGGTGGTCGATGCCTGTGTGTGGAGGTCTCTAATGAGACGTTGGCGTTGGATATTGATTCTCAGTCTGCGGCCAGCAAGGGAGGATTCCCCGTAAGTCTGAGTCGAGTGACGTGAGGACCGAGGGGAGATGGAGTCATTGGGTCCCGCCGTGCTCCCCTGAAGGGTAGAGTTGGTGCGGGGATCCATCTAGATGTGGTGGTGGTCTGTGCGAGAGTCAATGGATGGCTTGCCGAGGTTTGGAATGTTCCCTTCGGATCTGGTGGAGGACCAGGAAAGAAGGAAGAACCTGAGCAAGCGGAGGTTTCCCGTTGAGGAATGTCTGGTGACCAGTGGATGGTCTTTCACAGACAGAAGATACTGGTTGTAGCGGCTTGAGAATGGCGAGAGCCGCATGCAGGTGAGGCCTTTTGGTGGCCATTTTTTTTAGGTGTGTTTCCCCATATGGGATCTGAGCTTTGTCGAAGTTTGAGTTCTGACAGAGTTGGTTCCGTGATATTGTGGCATTCGGCTTGCCGAGTGTGGAGTGGTCCTCGGCGCGGAGCCGACAAATTTGCGGTGGTCAGCTGGCAGAGAAGCTGGTGTTAGGTTGGTCCGCCGAGCGTGGGCGTTGACCGGTGGATTGGTTCTTGTGGTGCGGATTGCGTTCCCTCGGTGAGCGAGAGGGTGGCAGCGATGCCGTGAGTTGTTTCCGTTGTGTATGAGGTGATACCAGACTTGTGTCTTTGTATTATGCCTGCTCTGGTGGCCGATGTGTGTGCGGTGTGCGGAGCGTAGGCGTCGTTCGTGATTATGGTCTGGCCGTATCTGTAATATCCCGGACCTTTCGGATCCTTCTTCGTGGGTCTCGGATCTGGTTTTCGGAGCGTCCGGCTCTGTGGTGTCCGAAATTTCGTTTCGGACATCTTTCGTGTTTGGATCGGCCCGATCCGGAGTTGTTTCGGAGGCCCGGAGGCGTTCCGCGGCTTTTCCGTGTGTGTTTTCCGATTCCCGGTGTGTGTTTCGACTTTCTCTTCGGAAGCTCGCTGTGGGCGAACCGGGCGGTTCCCCGAGGCACGAGTGGTACCGTTGCGATCGGTGCGTTCCGAGGATTCCGGAAATGTATTTTTCTATTTTTCGGTATTTTTTCGAAAAATCAGATTTTCTATATAATCCCATTTCTTTTCTTTTTTCTTTTCTCCTTTCTCTTTCTTCTTCTTCTTCCTCCTTCCTTCCCCAACCGTGGCCGCCCTCCTCTCTCCCTCTCTCTCCCATTCGGACGCGGTGAGCCCCTCCCCGGCTGTTGACGGCGGCAGGGCGACGGCGCGGACGCGTGGGTGGCGGCGAGGCGAGTTCCTGGGCGTGCGGCAAGCGTGGGAAGCGTGGGGAGTTCGTGAAGCTTCAAGCGTTCTTCGCAATTCGCGGGTGATTCGGCGGAGCATTCGCTCCATTGAGGTAGGGTGACGTTCCTTAGCTCTTGCCGTTCTTTTCCGTGGTTTGTAGGCCGCGGGGAGGCCGAGAGGGGCTTGATTGAGCGGGTTTGGGGTTTTCCATGATTTGGGGAGAGCTCACCCGATGTATGGTTTTAGCCCGCGAATTCACGTTTGGATGGCTTAGATGCATGCCAGGGGTCCCCAGGGGTCTTCCCCTTTGATTTCCCCCTCTCCGGTGGAGGTATGGGGGCGTGGATGGTGTTTTTGGCCGTTTCCCGCCGTTCTCGGTTTTCCGAGATGGTAGCGGTCTACCAGTAACCGCCTTCATTGGTAGCGGTCGGGTGGGGACCGCCTTCACCCGGATTTTTGATTGTTGGGGCTCGTTCTGTTGGCTAGCGATCGCGGTCGTGCGACTGACCGCGACTGTTGGTGGCGGTCAGGGGGCGACCGCTTTCACCATGGGGTCCGGCACGGTCTTTGACACGGTTTTTGACCGTTGGAGTCTGGTCGCGGTCTCCTGGAGACCGCTACCAGGTGAAAACGGTCATCAGGCGACCGCGTTCAGCTTTTCATGCACCAGGGTGGCCGCGGTCCCAGGAGGACCGCGACTAGGTGGTAGCGGTCCTGGGTCGACCGCGACCACTGGAGGCGGTCCTCCGGCGACCGCGACTCCTTTTCCTTGCCAACTTGAGTCCCGGACGAGCTAGTCTCGATCCCTGTGCTGACCCGTAGTCCGACTGATGCGGGGCATCATGTGGGGGCTACACGTGGGGGTGCTGTGGGGTCCCGGGAGGTGGTGACTTCGGTTTGCGTCACCGTGCGTTAGCGTGGGTACAAGGAGCGTCCCTCGTACCTGTGGTTGTAACGTTGTTTTCGGTGACTTGAGAGTCTACTCCTTCAGTGACCCTCCACTAGTCGTAGCCCACCAGTACGAGGTGCTGGTCTCACCTGGGAGTGGTGTACGGGCACTCACCTTTGAGACGGTTTGTGGACCGGTTACCGTAGGCCCCTCGTCGGTAGCCAGAGTCCGGCTACGGGGGAAAACCGGTCAGAGGACCAGACCTAGTGACGCAAGGTCTGTGTGTGCACACGTGGTTGGGGGCGGTTGGACCCACGTCGACGGGCGTGACCCCAGCTAGTTACTTGTTTGTGGTTACTTGTACGGTGTCTGCGCCTCGGGTAGGACCTACCACGTCAAGCGGTTCACCTGCGGCGTGGTGTAAGACGTCAGGGGACGCTACCGGCTGTGCTTCTAGTGGGTGGTACTCCTGTCGAGTACGGAGTGACAGACTGTCAGTCGTGTGTTTCCGACCTTCGGGTTTTGCGGTTCGACCGTTGAGTTTCGGTCTCGGATCGTGGCACGTGTGTCGGTTTGCATGCCTTAGGGCCTGGTTCTGTAGAGCACATGGCTTTCCTTTCCGAGGTACTTTCCTACCGCTAGTGTAGTGATTTCTCGTTTTACGAGGTAGGGTTCGAGTGATCCCTACTGAGTCTTGTTCTGAGACTCATTCCCTGGTTGTTTTCACCGTGTTTCAGGTGAGGCGCCACCTTCGGGGAGCGCGTCAGGAGTGCAGCGTGGTGCGGGTGCCCAGAGGTAGTGCCAGAGGTCAGAGCCGGGGTATGCCCCGTGTGGCTGCACTTTTCTTTCTTGTCACTGTACTAGTCGTGGACTATTGTTATTGTTGTTAATTTCTATTGTGGACCATGTAAAATGTTAATTTATTTCCCGCTTAATATTATAACTGTTTAATTTCTGTAATTATATGTGATACTTGTGTAGTCTCCACACCATCCTTTTAACCCTTTCGAGTCTTCGGGCTCGTGGGTGGCGGTGCGAGTCTCGGGTTATCGGGCCTTCCCAGTAATCGGATTCTCGGGTCGTTACAGTATTCCTCATGATCGGTGCTTTTGCGAGAATCGAGATTTTTCTGTGCTGGGGCCCTGACAGCGTTCTCAGTTGGTTGAGGCATTCTTCCCCTGTGGCTGGGTGCTAGTCCTGAATTTCGAGGATGAAATTTCTTTAAGGGGGGAGGGTTGTAATGCCCTGGATTTTTTCATATCCTTGCTCATGGGTCCCGGATCTGGTTTTTCGGAGTGTCTAACTCCATTGTGTCCAAAATTTCGTTTCGGACATCTTTCATGTTCGGATCGGCGCGATCCGGAGTTGTTTCGGAGGCCCGGAAGCGTTCCACGACTTTTCCGCGTGTGTTTTCCGATTCCCGGTGTGTGTTTTGGTAATTCCTTCGGAATCTCGTTGCGGGTGAACCGGGCCGTTCACCTAGGCGAGTGTGGTACCATTGCGATCGGTGCGTTCCGAGGATCGCGGAAACGTGATTTTCCTATTTTTGGTATTTTCTGGATTTTTTAGATTTTCCTATATATATAACATTTTTCTCTCTCTCCCCTCTCATTTCTCTGTTCTCTCCCTCTCTCTTCTCACGCTCTCTCCTCTCTCCCTCTCTCTCCGGCGGCCGACGGGGTGGAGCGTGGGTGAGGCGGGGACGGTGGGGGCGAGGCACGGGCAAGGATGGATGAGGATCGAGGCGGTGGAGGCGTGGTGAAGGTCGGCCGTGGGTTCGTGGAACGACGAGGCTTCAACGGCATTTTCTTCGTGGATCGGCGTACACGGCGCGTCGTTTCTTCGGTGTAGGTAGGGAGATGGACCCCCAGCTCGTGCTTTCCGTTTCCCGTGAGTTTTGTAGGCCGTGGTGAGCTGAGCGGGTTTATTTTCGCATTTTGGGGAAAATACATGTTTTTGGGTGTGTGAGCCGAATCTTATATTTTGATCGTGTTTTGGGGGTTTAAATGGGTCCTCTCGGTGCTAGAGAGGTTGGGGAATGGTTTCCCCTTTTGTTTCCCCTTCACCTGGGGGTGAACGGGGCGTGGAATGGTTTTTCTCATAGTTTCCACCGTTTTCGGACGCGGACTGAGAATGCGCTAGTCTCAGGTAGCGCGATCTTGAGGGTCGCGCCGCCCCGATGGGGCGCGTTCATCGGAGAAGATGAACAGTAAGGCTGTTTTTGTCGCGCTAGGGGAGAGTGGCGCGTTCTGTGTTGTCACCCTATAGGCCTATAGCGTGTTCTGTTCTGAACGCACTATAGATGTATAGCGCGATCTTGTTGAACGCGCTAGGTGTGTATAGCGCGTTCTGTCTGAACGCGCTATGCATTTGTAGCGCGTTCTTGGGGTGGCCTGTCGGGCTGCCCGGGGCGGGAAGTCTACGGCTGATCGTGCTCCCCTTGGGCCGTGTGTGTCCCGGACACCCCGTGGAGTTCCGTGACCGTCTCTTTGGGTGTCCGGAGGTTCCGTTTAGCTCGATTAGCGTGCCCGTGAGTTTAAGGGTCCGGGTGAGCTTCTAGCGTTCCGATTGTGTTGTGTTGGTCCCCGGTCTACCCGGTTGTGACCCAGTGGTCAACCTTTGGCCTCGTGAGTGTCCCGGAAACCCCGTGGGTTTCGTTACCGTATTTTGGGGTGTCTGGAGATACCGTGTTACCTCGATAAGTGTGCCCGTGGGCTTGGCAGGTCCGGGTGACCCCAGGTGTTCCGGGCTACCGTGTTCTTGCTAGATCGAGTCACTGTGTATCGGTGTGAGTGCGGTGAGGTTTCCCCGCAAGTCGTTGCTTTTCTGGAAGGTGGCTCCGAGTGGGCCAAGCGTGTGGCCTTGGACGGTGAGTCCAGTCTCCCAGCAAGGGGTTGGAGGTTTCTTAAGTTCCCTCCTCGAGGGATGGGTCTCGGCAGTTGTGAACTGCCTCGTGAGTTATCGCATTGTAGTTTTGGACCTAGAGATTAGGCCAGATTGACGGCTTAGTGCGGTCATGTGCAACGGTCTCGACTCCGAGTCTTGTGACTCAAATATCGTTGAGCTTAGTAGGTCTAGTAGACCATCTAGAGTCTGGTGGCGTCGTGCCACCTGTTACTTCGCGATACTCGCAATGGGTGCGTGCGTGCGTGGTTTCCTGTGTCCACGTTCTGTGACACGTCCACTAGTCGTAGCCTTCTTAGGGCACGCGTGTGCTGACCCACCTGGGAGTGGTGGAGCGGCTGACCCAAGAGAGACGGTGAGTAGGCTGGTTACCGTAGGGCCCCACGTACAGCCGAGTCCGGGCTTAGGGGGAATTACCAGCTAGAGGACAGGCCTAGGGCGTATGGTCTGAGTGTGCACACGAGGTTGGGGGCATCGGACGGCGCCGGCAGGCACGACCCCAACGCGTCCTTGTTCTGTGGTACTGGTTACTGAGTGTGTCTGAGTCTCCGCCTGGGTGTTGTAGCTAGACACTTGTGACGCGGTGTAAGACGTCAGGGGTTGCATCCGGTCGTTCTTCTAGTGGGTGGTGCTTCTGTCACGTGACGTGAGTTGTCGTGTACCGGGTTCTGTTTCCGTCCGCGAGACGGGACTTCGTGAGCGGTTTCGGGAGTGTTCCCGGAGTCGAGGTCTGGGGTTTCCGGTGAGTGTCACCGAGGGCCTTTCTCCAGACAGCGTTGTGTTCACGACGGTGAGGTCGTGACCGTGTTCCCTGACCGTGTGGTTTTGGCTCGGGCCCTTTTTGTGAGGGCAGGCCTCCGCTACGGAGGTATCCTGGCATTTTCCTAGTAGCGTGGCTAGGGCGGTTCGTGTCTGGTGGTCCCCTATCGTGGAATCGGGTGGTCGGGTGCGTGGCTTGGTTGTCCCCGACGAGAGATCGGGTCGTGTTTTCTGGTACAGTAGGAGTAGCTGTAGAGCCGAGGTTTTGTCGGCCACCGTAGTTACTTTCCTGCTTTCGTAGTTACTGCTTTCCCTGTTGCCATTGTTCTCAGTTGGGGTTCCGCGGGATCCCTACTGGGCCAGTGACAGGAGGCTCACCCCTACGTTTCAGGTGCGGCGGTTCTTCCTCGAAGTTCGAGGGCGTTGCGTGGAGGTTCTTATTTGCCAGCTTGCCGGGCCGAGTGTTCACTTGGCATGTGGTACGTTTTACTACTTTAGACTGTACTTTCTGTTAGACTAGACTTTGTTGTAGTTGTTTATTTATTTCTGTTAATTGTTGAATTGTCCTGCCTTATTTCCAATTTCTTTTTACCTCCACACTCCTTTTTAGCCCTTCCTATAATGCCCTGGGTTTTTCGGATCCTCGTTCGTGGGTCTCGGATCTGGTTTCTAGGAGTGTCCAGCTCCGTTGTGTCTGAAATTTCGTTTCGGACATCTTTCGTGTTCGGATCGGCGCGATCCGGAGTCGTTTCGGAGGTCCGGAGACGTTCCGCGGCTTTTTCCGCGTGTGTTTTCTGATTCCCGGCGTGGGTTTTGGCTTTCCCTTCGGAACCTCGTTGCGGGTGAACCGGGCCGTTCACCAAGGCGCGAGTGGTACCGTTGCGATCGGTGCGCTCCGAGGATCGCGAGGGTGTGATTTTCTATTTTTCTGGATTTTTCTGATTTTCCAGATTTTCCTATAAATAGCTTTTTCTCTCTCTCCCCCTCTCATTTCTCATTTCTCTCCCTCTCTCTTCTCACGCTCTCTCCTCTCTCCCTCTCTCTCCGGCGGCCGACGGGGCGGAGCATGGGCGAGGCGGGGACGGCGCGGGCGAGGCACGGGCGAGGATGGATGAGGATCGAGGCGGTGGAGGCACGTAGAAGCTCGGCCGTGAGTTCGTGGAACGGCGAGGCTTCAACGGCGTTTTCTTCGTGGATCGGCGTCCACGGTGCGCGTAATCTTCGGTGGAGGTAGGGTGATGGACCCTCAGCCCGTGTACTTTCTTTCCCGCGAGTTTCGTAGGCCGTGGTGAGCCGAGCGGGCTAAACGGGGCGTTTTGGGCAAAATGCATATTTTTGGGGTGTGAGCCGGATCTCCCGTTTTATGGTGTTTTTGGGCGATCCAGGGGTTTAGATGCATGCCTAGGAGCTTGGGGGAGGTTTCCCCTTTTGTTTCCCCTTCACCTGGGGGTGAACGGGGCGTGGCATGGCTTTTCCCGCGGTTTCTACCGTTTTCGGGCGCGGACTGAGAACGCGATATACTCCAGTAGCGCATTCTTGATAGTCGCGCTGCCCCGACCGAGCGCGTTCATCGGAGAAGATGAACAGTTTGGCGGTTCCTGTCGCGCTATAGGGCTATGGCGCGTTCTGGACTGTCGCGCTATGGAAACATAGCGCGACCTGGCTTGTCGCGCTATAGGTTCCTAGTGCGATCTGCGTTGTCGCGCTAGGGATACCTAGCGCGATATTCCTTGTCGCGCTAGGGTTCCCTAGCGCGTTCCGACTTGTCGCGCTAGGTGATCCTAGTGCGATCTTACCTGTTGTCTTGTGCTCCCCTTGGGCCGTGTGTGTCTCGGACACCCCGTGGACTTCCGTGACCGTGTCTTTGGGTGTCCAGAGGGTTGGGTTACCTCGATTAACGTACCCATCGGTTTAAGGGTCTGTGAGACCTTCTGGTGTTCCGATTGTGTTGTGTTGGTCCCCGGTCAACCCGGTTGTGACCCAGTGGTCGACCTTTGGCCTTGTGAGTGTCCCGGGTACCCCGTGGGTTCTGTGTCCGCGTTTCTGGGGTGTCGGGAGGGACCGTGTTTCCTCGATTAGCGTGCCCGTAGGTGTGGTGGGTCCGGGTGACCCCACGTGTTCCGGGCTCTTGTGTTACGCTTGATCGAGTCACCGTGTGTCGGTGTGTGTGCGGTGGGGTCTCCCCCGCATATCGTGGGTTCCTTTGGAAGGCGATTCCCGTGTGGGCCATGTGTTTGGCCTTGGACTGTGAGTCCAGTTGTCCGGCCTGGGGCTGGAGGTTTCCCGCTTGCTTCAAGATGGGAAATCGTCGTGGCGGCTTGTGTGCTGCCTTGGGAATCATGCTTCTGTGTTTTCCGTGTGGCCCGTGTGAGTGGCCTTTGTCCTTTGCGTTCCCTTCCCAAGGGAATGGTCTTGGCAACTCGTGTGTTGTCTCGGTATTCGTGATATCGTGATTTTGGACCTAGAGATTGGGCTAGATCGACGGCCTTGTGCTGTTGCGTGCAACGGTCTTGACCCCGAGTCTTGTGACTCAAGGACCGTTGGCTGTAGTGTGTCTAGAGGACTGTCCAGAGTCCAGTGGCTTAGCGCCACTTGAGTTTTCTCGACTCTAGTGCACGGTGCGTGCGTGGCCGTGGACTGCGAGTCATGTTTCTCCTCCGACTGTGGTCACCGTGCGACGGGGCCGGTACGTGGGGTGGTCCCCGTACGTCGTCGGATTCGGACGTTGTTTTCCGTTGAGTTGAGAGTCTACTCCTTCAGTGACCCTCCACTAGTCGTAGCCCACCAGTACGAGGTGCTGGTCTCACCTGGGAGTGGTGTACGGGCACCCACCTTTCGAGACGGTTTGTGGACCGGTTACCGTAGGCCCCTCGTCGGTAGCCAGAGTCCGGCTACGGGGGAAAACCGGTCAGAGGACCAGACCTAGTGACGCAAGGTCTGTGTGTGCACACGTGGTTGGGGGCGGTTGGACCCACGTCGACGGGCGTGACCCCAGCTAGTTACTTGTTTGTGGTTACTTGTACGGTGTTCGCGCCTCGGGTAGGACCTACCACGCCAGGCAGTTCACCTGCGGTGCGGTGTAAGACGTCAGGGGACGCTACCGGCTGTGCTTCTAGTGGGTGGTACTCCTGTCGAGTACGGAGTGACAGACTGTCAGTCTCTGTGTCTTTGACCTTCGGGTTTTTGGTCGTGTTGACCGGTGAGTTCTGTTGTTTCATCTTGGCGCGTGTGTCGGTTCTTGCGCCGTGAGATTAGTGCTAGTGGCTTTACCGAGGTTGGGTCTTGTTGTGCGGTACCCGCGATCGGATGGTCGGGGTTGCACCTTGGACAGCGTGTCCAGGTCGGCTGTGTCCGGGGGACAGGCCTCTACGGCGTGGTTGCCGTGTGTTCTTACTTCGGTAGGTGGTACTAGCGTGGTTCGGTAGCTTCGACTGCGTGATCGAGGTCTGCCTTCTGGCAGTAGGAGTAGCTGTAGTGCCGAGTTTTGATCGGCCACCGGTTCGCTGTTCCTGCTGTAGTCGTAGCTCTCCTTTCCGCTACCGCCGTTGTTTCCGGTTTGGGTTCCGCGGGATCCCTTCTGAGTCTCTGTTTTGGAGACTCATTCCCTGCTTTTCAGGTGTGGCGGTTCTTCCTCGCGGTTCGAGGGTGCAGAGCGGAGGTTCTCAGTTGCCAGCTTGCCGGGCCGAGTGTTCACTTGGCATGTGGTACGTTTTACTGCTTTAGACTGTACTTTCTGTGGGACTAGACTCTGTTGTAGCTGTGGTTGTTCTTTCTTTCAGCTTGTTGTTGTTGGTTGTCCTGCTTTATTTCCTATTTCTTTGTGCCTCCACACTCCTTTTAGCCCTTCCGAGCCCTCCCGGCTCGTGGGCGGCGGTGCGAGTCTCGGGTTATCGGGTCTTCCCGGTAATCGGATTCTCGGGTCGTTACAGCTGGTATCAGAGCGGTGGTTGTGGACGTACATAGGAATTCGAAATGTTGCAGTGATCAGAGTCCATAAGGTCCAGTACAGTCGGCAGCTGGCTTAGGGTTTTGTGTTCGCTTTCCGCTTTGTTTCTCGCTTGAGAGCTTGAGTGCGCTGTGCAGCGCTGTGAAGGTGGTTGCTGTCCGCGGCTTTCGTGCCAGCGTGGGGTCTAAGGATTGAGGTTGAGAGCCTTCTCCCTCATCGGTGGTGGCCCTGGTTGTGCTGCGTTGGGCAGAGGTTGCTGGCAGGCGTGAGCTCGCGGTGCTGCGTTCGAGGAACCTGCAGCGTGGTCAGGTGGCTGGTGCGGACTGTTCTTGGTTAAGTGGCCGTAAGCGTGCTCTGAGGGAGCTGCTGTCGGTTTTTGGTCACTCCAGCTTGAGGTTTGTCCAGGTCCTGAGGTGTTCTGATTGAGAAGTGTGCTCGGGTGAGCGGAATATCTTCTCGGTGAGCGGCTGTTTCGTCGAGCCTGATGATCTTGTCGTGCTCTGTGGCGTCAGAAATGACGTGTCGGTCCCGGTTGTTTTGCGGATTTCGAGGCAGGATTGGGTTGTGTTCGCCCTGGAGTTGGCTTGAGATGTGAAGGCTCCGCGGCGAGTTCGGGACTCGAGGATGAGCGTTGGCGGTTGCCGGTTATGGCTCGTGTTGCGGCTCTTGGCATGCCGTGTTGCAGTTCGAGGAATTGCAGCAGTGGTGCATCGAGAGATGCTGTGATTGTGGTCTGACGTGACACTCGTCGAGTGTGTCGGAGGCGCTGACCTGACGGAAGCGATGGTTTTTCTTGGTGCTGGATGGTGCTATTTCCAGCGTGCGCGAGGTTTGAGGTCAGGTCGAGCATGGAGTTCTTCCGTTAGTCGGAAGTGCGCTGGTTTCTCCTTTGGTTGGAGAGATTATGTTGGGCTAAGGTTCGTCGTCTTGCATTGTGTTCGGATTGGTTGGCCTTTCGTGCCATGAAGTCTGTGCGAGACGTGCTCCTTGTCTTGGCAAGGCGGTTGCCTGTGAGAAGTTGTGCCCATTCCCTTGTCGTGTGAGGGTGCTGGTGCTGTTCCGGAAGGACGAGTGCTGGTTGGGCGATGTTTGCTTTCTTGGCTGTGCGCGCGGATTTGAGTGCGCAGCGGAAGCGTGGTGGGCTTGTGACCCACTGGTTCAGGATCGTAGCATTGGTTGCTACGGGCGGATTCCTGAGTTTGCGTTGAGCATCGGAGGATGGGTTCCTCGGTGTGAAACGTGTTGTTGCCGTGCCGTTGCTCGAGGTTTTGTGGTTGTTGGCACTGGCAGGATGGAGTGTTGGGAAAAGTGCTGGCTAGTGCGCCGCATGAGTACCCTGTTCCTGTGTTGGAAGCCGTGTCAGGCGTCGGTGTTGGACCTGAATGGGGTTGTTGAGAATGTCGCCTGACGGTGGTCGAGGACGTGATGGTCGGAGTCGGTGGCTTGGTGTCCGACTTGTGTTCCCAGTCGTGTCCTCGGATGAGATCATCTTTTGAGGAAGCGATCTCTGGCAGGCTATGGGTTCCTGTTGGTAGCTGCGAGTGACTGGTAAGGCTAGTCTCGTAGCCGACCACGGTGAGATGTTTCTTGCTTAGGGACCCGTGAGCTCTGTCCAGGTGGTGTCCCGTGGCTCTGTGGTAAGGGCGGAATCAGGATTGGCAGGTGTCCACTTGGATTGATCGAAAGATTTGATGAGACCAGATGGAAGAGTGACGCCTTAAGGCGGAGGCCTCCTGTGAGGTTGGCGTCGGCTTGGTGGTCCCTGATAGGACATTGGTGTCGCAAGGTTATCCCTGGTTTGGTGACTAGCATGGGGTGGTTCCCTATAAGCCTGAGTCCCGTGAGGTGATGACTGAAGACGCCATGTTCTGTCATTTGGTTTCGTCGTGCTTCCCGAGAGGGTCGAGTTGGCGAGCAGTTGGTGACCAGTGGATGGTCTTTTCAGAGACAGAAGATGCTGGTTGTTGGGGCTCGAGCGTGGCGAGAGCTGTGTGCCAGCGAGACCTGTGGTGGTCGTTTCTGTGTTATGTCCGGCTTTCGGCTTGCCATGTGTGGGGTGTTTCGTGGTGTTGAGCCGATGTGCTGGTTGCGGTCTGCTGAGATGGCTGCTTGAGCTGGTGGAGGCTCTGTTTTGGTTGCTCCCTTGAGGAGGGTATGCGATCTGTCAGCTGGTTGCGAAGCTGTTGTGCGATTTGTCTGCTGATCATTGGGTGGATCAGTAGCTGTTGCTCGTGTCGAGGGTTGTGTTTCCTCAGTGAGCGAGATTGTGGCTGCGGCGCCTTGGTGGATTCTTGCGTTGTCTGAGGTGATGTCGGACTGTGTCCTTTGGTATATGCCTGCTCTGCTGGCCTGTGTGCTCGGCGCGAGGAGCGAGGTGTTCTTTGTGATTGTAAGTCTGGCGGTGTCCCTCAGAATCAGTTTTTTTCGTGAGAATCGAGGTTTTCTGTGCTGGGGCTCTGACAGCGTGTCAGTTGGTTCAGTGTTCTTCCCCTGTGACTTTGTGCTAGGTCTTGAATTTCGAGGATGAAATTCCTTTAAGGGGGGAGGGCTGTAATGCCCCGGGTTTTTCGGATCCTCGTTCGTGTGTCCCGGATCTGGTTTCTCAGAGTGTCCAGCTCCGTTGTGTCCAAAATTTCGTTTCGGACATCTTTCGTGTTCGGATCGGCGCGATCCGGAGTCGTTTCGGAGGCCCGAAGACGTTCCGCGGCTTTTTCCGCGTGTGTTTTCCGATTCCCGGTGTGGGTTTTGGCTTTCCCTTCGGAATCTCGTTGCGGGTGAACCGGGCCGTTCACCAGGGCGCGAGTGGTACCGTTGCGATCGGTGCGCTCCGAGGATCGCGAGGGTGTGATTTTCTATTTTTCTGGATTTTTCTGATTTTTCGGATTTTCCTATAAATAGCTTTTTCTCTCTCTCCCCCTCTCATTTCTCATTTCTCTCCCTCTCTCTTCTCACACTCTCTCCTCTCTCCCTCTCTCTCCGGCGGCCGACGGGGCGGAGCATGGGCGAGGCGGGGATGGCGCGGGCGAGGCACGGGCGAGGATGGATGAGGATCGAGGCGGTGGAGGCACGTAGAAGCTCGGCCGTGAGTTCGTGGAACGGCGAGGCTTCAACGGCGTTTTCTTCGTGGATCGACGTCCACGGTGCGCGTAATCTTCGGTGGAGGTAGGGTGATGGACCCTCAGCCCGTGTACTTCCATTCCCGCGAGTTTCGTAGGCCGTGGTGAGCCGAGCGGGCTAAACGGGGCGTTTTGGGCAAAATGCATGTTTTTGGGGTGTGAGCCGGATCTCCCGTTTTATGGTGTTTTTGGGCGATCCAGGGGTTTAGATGCATGCCTAGGAGCTTGGGGGAGGTTTCCCCTTTTGTTTCCCCTTCACCTGGGGGTGAACGGGGCGTGGCATGGCTTTTCCCGCGGTTTCTACCGTTTTCGGGCGCGGACTGAGAACGCGCTATACTCCAGTAGCGCGTTCTTGATAGTCGCGCTGCCCCCGACCGAGCGCGTTCATCGGAGAAGATGAACAGTTTGGCGGTTCTTGTCGCGCTATAGGGCTATGGCGCGTTCTGGACTGTCGCGCTATGGAAACATAGCGCGACCTGGCTTGTCGCGCTATAGGTTCCTAGCGCGATCTGCGTTGTCGCGCTAGGGATACCTAGCGCGATATTCCTTGTCGCGCTAGGGTTCCCTAGCGCGTTCCGGCTTGTCGCGCTAGGTGATCCTAGCGCGATCTTACCTGTTGTCTTGTGCTCCCCTTGGGCCGTGTGTGTCTCGGACACCCCGTGGACTTCCGTGACCGTGTCTTTGGGTGTCCAGAGGGTTGGGTTACCTCGATTAACGTACTGGTGAGGACACGCGACGCTATCCCCGATGGAGCACCCGACACACTGCTACCTCCTTGTGGCTCGGCGACGGCGGCACCTTCTAGCTATCTTTTATTATGCTTTAGGCCATGTTGGGCCTAGGTTTGGTCCCTGCGTGGACACGTTATCTAGTTTCTTTCCTATTGTTATCAGGCTATGTAGGGATAATGGGCTTCTTCCTCCCTTATTGGGCCTAGCCTTGGTCCTTGGTTAGTGGGTTAGGGTTAGGGTTTGGAGAGGAGGGCGCAACCCCCCACCTAGGGTGGCTGCGCCTCCTTTCCCCTCTTGCCCCTCCTCTTTCCTTTTTGGGCCCCCCTCCTTTCTCCTTTCCTCCTCTCCCCTCTTTCCCCTTTGGGCGCCCCCCCCCCCCTTGGATTCCTCCTTGATTGGAGGAGGATGGATCGCACCCCCCCTGTTTGGAGGAGGGATGGCCGCCCCTACCCCCTCCCTTTTGCGCCCCCCCCCTTCCCTTTGGCTTGGGTGAAAACCCTAATTCCCCTTCCCCTATAAGTAATCTTCTCCTTGTACTGATCACGGTTTAGACATAATTTGAATACAAAAATGGATTATTGTGCAAGGCATTTGCGCCCCTCTCTCTCTCTTTCTCTTCTCCTGCGACGGGAGAACGGCGAGGTGTGAAGCCTCAGCCCTCGGTGGACTCCGGGGTTCCTTCTTATCCTCGTCTTCTTCCTCGACGGTTCGTGCACGCAAATTCCAGATTTCGGCCCCGACTTGTAGCAGAGCTCGCGCCCTCCTCTTGGACGAGTTTTGCCGTGACCTAATTTCTGGGGGTACCTCTGCGGATCGTCTTCGCGTCAGCGCCAGTTTCGCGTCAATCGGAGATCGGCACCGCCCGTACCGATTTTATCCGCCGACCTGCACCAGCATCACCTTCTCTGCTCGCCCAGCGGGGAGGTCCTACTTGCGAATTTTCCCCAGACCTCCACACTGCGCCTTTTTTCCTGATTTCTTCAGGGTTCGTAGATCTCCAGGTCTACTTTCCAACGCCACCGACGGCGTCGCGTTTCGTCGTCGTCACCATCCGTGGCAGTCGATCTCGTGGGGTTGCGCCGGCGTGCCTGCACAGTCCGCCCAGCGAACCAACCCCAACTTCCAGCGGCTCCTGCGACTCGTGTCGGCATCATCTGCCGACGCCGTTTGGCCGAGGGTTACCTCTGCCAGTCAGCTCTCACCTCCAACCGGCCCGGACCTGTTCGGGCACCAGACGACTGAGTTCCGGATTTTACCGACGGCGTGCGCGGTTCTGCGACCACAGAACCAGACCTGGTTTTCGGCAGCGCCCACGGCCACCACCGGCGCATCCAGCGCGTCCCCTCTGGTCTGAGCGTTCCTCCAGCCATCAGCAACGCGTCCTCTCTGACGGTGCCTCGAACGGACATCGCATCAACCCGTGGGACCCGTCTCCGTCCAGGCGCGCGCGACACCGATTCTGCAGCATCGCGCCCGTCATCGAGTGCGGCCCGTCAACCCGTGTCCGGCAACCCGAACGTATTGTTTGTAGCCTCTTACCTCCCTGCGAGGAGTGGGCCATTATTGGGGGTTGTAATTTATTGCTCTGGTGTATCGGGTTGTTGGTCCACGGCCGGGGTTCCTTCCCCACGCCTAGGCGTGGAGGTACGCGCTCCGACTCCTCCACCTTTGCTTGCTCTTTTAGTATGTGATTGAATATGCCGCGTGAGAGAGAGTAGGCGCCTAGCTACTTTTGCCATCACCGCGGACCGTGAGTGAGAGCACCCGTCCGTTAGCACCAGCCGAGCTTCGAGCTAGGACTCGATTCCCTTTGTCTTTGGTGGTCGATCTTACGCCTAGACACGTGCGCTTCCCTCCGTGGGGCGGCCGAGGTCGGAGTTTCTGTTGAGAGACGTCCTTCCTTCTGTGGGATATCACGGTGGTCAGCCACTTGGCGACCCTTGAGCGTGCTACTGCTAGCCTCAGTTAGAATCTTAGTGAGTCTCAGTCCGTGTCGGTCCCCGTCCCCCATCAAATTTTGGTATCAGAGCATGGTTACCAACTTGTCCTTACAGGTTGGGTCTTAGGGTCGTGTTTAGGTTTTTGTCGTGTCTTGTTTGAGTCTTGCATCTCCTTGCATTCGTGTCCCTCTAGGTCTTAGGGTGTTAGCCTCCTTTGCATGCCCACTCGGGGTGGTACGGACTACCATCGCCCGGACGCCATGGGTGACCAACACCCACCTCAGGGACGCCCATCTCTAGAGGATCTGATTGCCCAACTTATGGCCCGTATGGACAAATCCGACCAGTCCATCAGGGAGTTGACTGAGCGTCTAGATAATCGTCTGAAGGTCATTGAGGATCGTGCCACCGTGTCCGATTTGGCCCTCCAGGGTCTTGTTGGACGGATAGGTGGGATAGATGAGGTGCACCGCCAGGACTCTCCTAGAGCCAACCAAGCTCCTCTTGTTGCTGCCGCCCAAGCCCCTCGGGCTCAGGAGCGACGTCCCCGAGCCCCCGACTTTGATGACTATGGGTCCGAGATGGATTTTGAGGGGAATGGACGCCAGTACCGTGGTCGTCGACCACACCAGGATGAGGATGATAGGGCCCTTAGGACCGTCCGTGCCGATCCACCCACTTTCGAGGGGTCTCTTGACCCAAAAGCCTACATAGACTGGGAGAATAGCATGGATAGGTATTTCGAATGGGTTGAGATGTCTGAGCTGCGGCAAGTCCGATTTGCCAAGATGAAGCTCATGGGGAGAGCCCAGACCTACTGGAGGAATGTCGAGAGTCTGATGTTACAGAGGCAGGACCCACCCATAGAGACCTGGTTTGATATGCGGCGTAAGCTCCGCGAGAAGTATGTCCCTCCTTCTTACCGCCAGAGGCTCATTGACCGATGGCAGACCCTTAGTCAGGGCGATCGGTCCGTGACCGAGTACATCGCCGAATTTGACGAGTATTATTTGCGATGTGGAGTTGATGAAGAGAAGGGCATGCCTGTTTCTCTTTTTCGCCGTGGCTTGAGGCCCGAGTATCAGTATGAGCTCTACCGTCGCCAGGTAGACACTTTAGAGCTAGCTTACCAGGTTGCCCTAGAGTTAGAGCAATTTGAGTTGGAGTTTGGCCCCACCTTTCGTCCGGGGATGCCTAGTCAGCGGGGTCTTGACCCTCGCTCCACTTCCACCCAGTATGGTCGATACCCGGCGGCCCAGCCCGTAGAGCCTCCTCGCCAGGACCCCACTGGTCCCAGGCCTCGTCCACCCCTTCCTAGGGATCCGCTCCCTCCACCTCGCCAGCAGGCACCCTACCCCCCACTCGCCCTACACTTCCGCCTCCCCCACATCCTGCTCGTTCACAGCCTTTACTCCCCGCGCCCCGTCATGATGACAAGGGCAAGAGTCCTATGACCGCTGGGGCCTCATCTAGTGCGGGCGCACGTACTTGTTACCGGTGTGGCGGCTTTGGCCACTTTGCTGATAGATGCCCCACTCGGGAGAGGAAGGCCCTTGTCGTGGCAGACCCCGCTTCCACTGAGTCCCCCACTGAGCCCATACCTGTTAGCTATGAGGTAGACCAGGACTTGGTTGAGGAGTTCTTCGATGATCTGCTCGAGGGAGAGCAGGATGGTGCCCAGGGTAGCCATTTTCAGGGTGACCCACAGTTAGGGGTAGTTAGGTGCATCCTAGCCCAGCCCCAGGTGAGTGATGACTGGCGTCGCACCACCATATTTCACACCTTCTGCAGGCTTGGGGGTAAAGCTTGCAAGATTGTCATTGACAGCGGGAGTTGCATTAACGCCATATCTACTGGCACTGTTACCCGCCTTGGGTTGACCCCAGTAGACCACCCTGCTCCCTATAGGGTTTCTTGGGTCGATTCCACCTCCATTCCTGTTAGGCTCCGTTGCCTAGTGTCCCTTCAGTTCCAGACCTATCAGGATGAAGTTTGGTGCGATGTTCTCCCTATGGAGGTAGGTAACATTATTTTAGGGAGGCCGTGGTTGTTTGACATGGATGCCACCCTACAGGGCCGTGCAAACACTTGCACATTTGATCATAACGGCCACAGGATCACCCTCCACCCAGCCCCACCTAGGGACCCTACTGTTAGGGGACCAGCCGGTCCGAATGCCACGACCACCCCTCACCAGGGGAAGGTCAAGCCCCCGCCACCACTACCTCCGGTGCCTGTTTCCACCCCCTCTCCTACCCTCACCATAGATGTTCCTCCTACGAGAAGGTTGATGATCATCAGTCCCCGAGAGATGGAGAGAGAGGTTACTAGTGGTGTCCCTCTTTTAGCTGTGGTTGTCAGGGAGACGGGTGAGGTAGTCCCCAGTCTCGAGGGAGTGACAGACCCTCAGTTAGTTGAGATGTTGCGAGAGTTTGCTGATATCTTCCCGGAGGACCTTCCCGAAGGCCTTCCACCTTTGCGTGACATCCAGCACGAGATTGATCTTGTTCCGGGCTCGTCCTTGCCCAATCTTCCACATTATAGGATGAGTCCCGCGGACCATGCTGAGCTACAGAGGCAGGTTGATGAGTTGATGAGTAGGGGTTCCCTTAGGGATAGCAAGAGCCCCTGTGCTGTTCCCGCCCTGCTAGCGCCAAAGAAGGATGGCACATGGCGTATGTGCATCGATAGCCGTGCGATCAATAAGATCACGATTAAGTATAGGTTTCCCATTCCCCGGCTGGATGACTTGCTTGATATGATGTCGGGAGCCACGATTTTCTCGAAGATCGATCTTAGGAGTGGCTATCACCAGGTGAGGGTCAGACCCGGTGATGAGTGGAAGACTGCATTTAAGACCAAGGATGGTCTTTACGAGTGGTTGGTCATGCCCTTCGGGCTGACTAACGCCCCTAGCACCTTCATGCGGTTGATGACGCAGGTGTTGCGTCCTATGATTGGAGTGTTTTTGGTCGTCTACTTCGACGATATCTTGATTTATAGCCGCACTAGGGAGTTACACCTAGACCACCTTAGGCAGGTGTGTGTTGTTCTGAGACGGGAGAGCTTGTTTGCCAACCCTAAGAAGTGTAGCTTCATGACTGACCAGGTTTCTTTCTTAGGGTTCATTATGTCCCGTGACGGAGTCTCCGCTGATCCGGAGAAGATCCGTGCCATAGTGGAGTGGCCCGAGCCCCGCTCACTCCACGATGTTAGGAGCTTTCATGGTCTGGCCACATTCTATCGCCGTTTCATTAGGGGGTTCAGTTCTATCACCGCCCCGATCACGGATTGCATCCGTAAGGGCGAGTTTACCTGGACGAAGGCTGCGGCCACAGCCTTCCAGACTATCAAGGATCGCATGACCCAGGCACCCGTTCTTACACTTCCTGACTTTTCTAAAGTGTTTGAGGTTACATGTGATGCCTCAGGTTTAGGCATAGGTGGAGTGCTTAGCCAGGAGTCCCACCCTATAGCCTTTTTTAGTGAGAAACTCAATGATGCCAAACTGCGTTACTCTACTTACGACAAGGAATTCTACGCAGTTGTTCAGGCTTTACGCTATTGGAGGCACTATCTCCTCCACCAGGAGTTTGTGCTCTTTTCTGACCATGAGGCATTGAAGTTTCTCCACACCCAAAAGAAGCTGAATGCCAGACATAGTAGATGGGTGGAATATTTGCAGGAGTTTACATTCGTTCTCAAGCACAAGGCAGGTGCCGAGAACAAGGTGGCCGATGCTCTTAGTCGGCGGGTGATGTTGATATCCACCATGAATGTTCAGGTGGTTGGTTTAGAAAAGTTGAAGGAGGCCTACATTGATTGCCCGGACTTCGGTCCCATCTATTCCGCCCTTCAGACAGGACCGTCCCGTGAGTTTAGCGAGTATGTCCTTCAGGATGGTCACTTATTTCGAGGTGATAGGTTGTGCATCCCACGGACTTCAGTTCGTGATTTTCTTACGTGGGAGCTTCATGCAGGAGGTCTTGCCGGCCACTTCGGCCGAAACAAGACCATAGAGGCTGTTGAGCACCGTTTCTACTGGCCCAGTTTGAAGAGGGATGTGGCCCGCATAGTTGCCCAGTGTCGTATTTGTGCCCTAGCGAAACAGAGGAAACAGAACACTGGCCTTTATACCCCTCTGCCTGTCCCTGATAGTCCTTGGCAGGATATCAGCATGGACTTTGTGCTTGGTTTGCCCCGTACTGCACGGCGGCATGATTCTATTTTTGTAGTGGTTGACCGCTTCTCCAAGATGGCCTTGTTTATTCCTTGTTCCAAGACATCGGATGCCTCTGGAGTTGCTAGGTTATTCTTCACCCACTGTGTGTCCAGGTTTGGGTTGCCACGCACCATTGTTTCTGATAGGGATGTGCGTTTTACGAGCTATTTTTGGAAAACCCTTTGGCGGATGATGGGCACCCAGTTGAAGTTCTCCACCGCATACCACCCCCAGACTGACGGTCAAACAGAGGTAGTCAATAGAAGTCTAGGGGATCTCCTGAGGTGTTTAGTGCGTGATAGAATTGGGGATTGGGACCTTGTCTTACCATTAGCGGAGTTTGCATATAATGATTCGGTCAATAGGTCTACAGGGTTGAGTCCATTTGAGATTGTCACTGGTCGTAGGCCTAGGAAACCGATTGATTTGATTCCCTCCCCCATTCAGTCCCGAGTCTCTGAGTCAGCTGAGTCTTTTGCGGAGCATATTAGACAGTTGCATGATCATGTCCGTCGTCATATAGAGGCTTGCAACGCACGTTACAAGGAGTTAGCTGACGCGCACAGACGCACACGTGAGTTCCGCGAGGGAGAGTACGTCATGGTCCGGGTTAGACCGGAACGGTTTCCTTCGGGAGCCGTAAAGAAGCTCCAAGACCGCGGTGCAGGACCATTCAGAGTGTTGAGGCGTATTGGGTCGAACGCGTATGTGATCGAGCTACCAGACGACTACGGGATCAGTTCCACGTTCAATGTCTCTGATCTGGTGGCTTACCGGGATCCCGCGGTGATACCCAGTGAGTTATTTGGGCCTGACCCTCCTGTTGTGAGTGACACACCTACTGAGAGTCCACCTCCTCCAGCCCCATTACATACACGCGAGCATATAGATTGCATACTGGATGAGCAGGTGACTACTACCAGGAGCGGAGCCTACCAACGCTTCTTAGTGCGTTGGAGAGGGCGCCCCGAGTCGGACGACACCTGGATTACACGTGGAGAGCTGGAGCGGATCGATCCGGACCTGCTGGAGCGGTACCTCAGCGACCGTGACCCTTACTCGACGGGGTCGAGTTCTTCCCACCCGGGGAGAATTGGTGAGGACACGCGACGCTATCCCCGATGGAGCACCCGACACACTGCTACCTCCTTGTGGCTCGGCGACGGCGGCACCTTCTAGCTATCTTTTATTATGCTTTAGGCCATGTTGGGCCTAGGTTTGGTCCCTGCGTGGACACGTTATCTAGTTTCTTTCCTATTGTTATCAGGCTATGTAGGGATAATGGGCTTCTTCCTCCCTTATTGGGCCTAGCCTTGGTCCTTGGTTAGTGGGTTAGGGTTAGGGTTTGGAGAGGAGGGCGCAACCCCCCACCTAGGGTGGCTGCGCCTCCTTTCCCCTCTTGCCCCTCCTCTTTCCTTTTTGGGCCCCCCTCCTTTCCCCTTTCCTCCTCTCCCCTCTTTCCCCTTTGGGCGCCCCCCCCCCCTTGGATTCCTCCTTGATTGGAGGAGGATGGATCGCACCCCCCCTGTTTGGAGGAGGGATGGCCGCCCCTACCCCCTCCCTTTTGCGCCCCCCCCCCTTCCCTTTGGCTTGGGTGAAAACCCTAATTCCCCTTCCCCTATAAGTAATCTTCTCCTTGTACTGATCACGGTTTAGACATAATTTGAATACAAAAATGGATTATTGTGCAAGGCATTTGCGCCCCTCTCTCTCTCTTTCTCTTCTCCTGCGACGGGAGAACGGCGAGGTGTGAAGCCTCAGCCCTCGGTGGACTCCGGGGTTCCTTCTTATCCTCGTCTTCTTCCTCGACGGTTCGTGCACGCAAATTCCAGATTTCGGCCCCGACTTGTAGCAGAGCTCGCGCCCTCCTCTTGGACGAGTTTTGCCGTGACCTAATTTCTGGGGGTACCTCTGCGGATCGTCTTCGCGTCAGCGTCAGTTTCGCGTCAATCGGAGATCGGCACCGCCCGTACCGATTTTATCCGCCGACCTGCACCAGCATCACCTTCTCTGCTCGCCCAGCGGGGAGGTCCTACTTGCGAATTTTCCCCAGACCTCCACACTGCGCCTTTTTTCCTGATTTCTTCAGGGTTCGTAGATCTCCAGGTCTACTTTCCAACGCCACCGACGGCGTCGCGTTTCGTCGTCGTCACCATCCGTGGCAGTCGATCTCGTGGGGTTGCGCCGGCGTGCCTGCACAGTCCGCCCAGCGAACCAACCCCAACTTCCAGCGGCTCCTGCGACTCGTGTCGGCATCATCTGCCGACGCCGTTTGGCCGAGGGTTACCTCTGCCAGTCAGCTCTCACCTCCAACCGGCCCGGACCTGTTCGGGCACCAGACGACCGAGTTCCGGATTTTACCGACGGCGTGCGCGGTTCTGCGACCACAGAACCAGACCTGGTTTTCGGCAGCGCCCACGGCCACCACCGGCGCATCCAGCGCGTCCCCTCTGGTCTGAGCGTTCCTCCAGCCATCAGCAACGCGTCCTCTCTGACGGTGCCTCGAACGGACATCGCATCAACCCGTGGGACCCGTCTCCGTCCAGGCGCGCGCGACACCGATTCTGCAGCATCGCGCCCGTCATCGAGTGCGGCCCGTCAACCCGTGTCCGGCAACCCGAACGTATTGTTTGTAGCCTCTTACCTCCCTGCGAGGAGTGGGCCATTATTGGGGGTTGTAATTTATTGCTCTGGTGTATCGGGTTGTTGGTCCACGGCCGGGGTTCCTTCCCCACGCCTAGGCGTGGAGGTACGCGCTCCGACTCCTCCACCTTTGCTTGCTCTTTTAGTATGTGATTGAATATGCCGCGTGAGAGAGAGTAGGCGCCTAGCTACTTTTGCCATCACCGCGGACCGTGAGTGAGAGCACCCGTCCGTTAGCACCAGCCGAGCTTCGAGCTAGGACTCGATTCCCTTTGTCTTTGGTGGTCGATCTTACGCCTAGACACGTGCGCTTCCCTCCGTGGGGCGGCCGAGGTCGGAGTTTCTGTTGAGAGACGTCCTTCCTTCTGTGGGATATCACGGTGGTCAGCCACTTGGCGACCCTTGAGCGTGCTACTGCTAGCCTCAGTTAGAATCTTAGTGAGTCTCAGTCCGTGTCGGTCCCCGTCCCCCATCACGTACCCATCGGTTTAAGGGTCTGTGAGACCTTCTGGTGTTCCGATTGTGTTGTGTTGGTCCCCGGTCGACCCGGTTGTGACCCAGTGGTCGACCTTTGGCCTTGTGAGTGTCCCGGGTACCCCGTGGTTTCTGTGTCCGCGTTTCTGGGGTGTCGGGAGGGACCGTGTTTCCTCGATTAGCGTGCCCGTAGGTGTGGTAGGTCCGGGTGACCCCACGTGTTCCGGGCTCTTGTGTTACGCTTGATCGAGTCACCGTGTGTCGGTGTGTGTGCGCTGGGGTCTCCCCCGCATATCGTGGGTTCCTTTGGAAGGCGATTCCCGTGTGGGCCATGTGTTTGGCCTTGGACTGTGAGTCCAGTTGTCCAGCCTGGGGCTGGAGGTTTCCCGCTTGCTTCAAGATGGGAAATCGTTGTGGCGGCTTGTGTGCTGCCTTGGGAATCGTGCTTCTGTGTTTTCCGTGTGGCCCGTGTGAGTGGCCTTTGTCCTTTGCGTTCCCTTCCCAAGGGAATGGTCTTGGCAACTCGTGTGTTGTCTCGGTATTCGTGATATCGTGATTTTGGACCTAGAGATTGGGCTAGATCGACGGCCTTGTGCTGTTGCGTGCAACGGTCTTGACCCCGAGTCTTGTGACTCAAGGACCGTTGGCTGTAGTGTGTCTAGAGGACTGTCCAGAGTCCAGTGGCTTAGCGCCACTTGAGTTTTCTTGACTCTAGTGCACGGTGCGTGCGTGGCCGTGGACTGCGAGTCATGTTTCTCCTCCGACTGTGGTCACCGTGCGACGGGGCCGGTACGTGGGGTGGTCCCCGCACGTCGTCGGATTCGGACGTCGTTTTCCGTTGAGTTGAGAGTCTAGTCCTTCAGTGACCCTCCACTAGTCGTAGCCCACCAGTACGAGGTGCTGGTCTCACCTGGGAGTGGTGTACGGGCACCCACCTTTCGAGACGGTTTGTGGACCGGTTACCGTAGGCCCCTCGTCAGTAGCCAGAGTCCGGCTACGGGGGAAAACCGGTCAGAGGACCAGACCTAATGACGCAAGGTCTGTGTGTGCACACGTGGTTGGGGGCGGTTGGACCCACGTCGACGGGCGTGACCCCAGCTAGTTACTTGTTTGTGGTTACTTGTACGGTGTTCGCGCCTCGGGTAGGACCTACCACGCCAGGCAGTTCACCTGCGGTGCGGTGTAAGACGTCAGGGGACGCTACCGGCTGTGCTTCTAGTGGGTGGTACTCCTGTCGAGTACGGAGTGACAGACTGTCAGTCTCTGTGTCTTTGACCTTCGGGTTTTTGGTCGTGTTGATCGGTGAGTTCTGTTGTTTCATCTTGGCGCGTGTGTCGGTTCTTGCGCCGTGAGATTAGTGCTAGTGACTTTACCGAGGTTGGGTCTTGTTGTGCGGTACCCGCGATCGGATGGTCGGGGTTGCACCTTGGACAGCGTGTCCAGGTCGGCTGTGTCCGTGGGACAGGCCTCTACGGCGTGGTTGCCGTGTGTTCTTACTTCGGTAGGTGGTACTAGCGTGGTTCGGTAGCTTCGACTGCGTGGTCGAGGTCTGCCTTCTGGCAGTAGGAGTAGCTGTAGTGCCGAGTTTTGATCGGCCACCGGTTCGCTGTTCCTGCTGTAGTCGTAGCTCTCCTTTCTGCTACCGCCGTTGTTTCCGGTTGGGGTTCCGCGGGATCCCTGCTGAGTCTCTGTTTTGGAGACTCATTCCCTGCTTTTCAGGTGTGGCGGTTCTTCCTCGCGGTTCGAGGGTGCAGAGCGGAGGTTCTCAGTTGCCAGCTTGCCGGGCCGAGTGTTCACTTGGCATGTGGTACGTTTTACTGCTTTAGACTGTACTTTCTGTGGGACTGGACTCTGTTGTAGCTGTGGTTGTTCTTTCTTTCAGCTTGTTGTTGTTGGTTGTCCTGCTTTATTTCCTATTTCTTTGTGCCTCCACACTCCTTTTAGCCCTTCCGAGCCCTCCCGGCTCGTGGGCGGCGGTGCGAGTCTCTGGTTATCGGGTCTTCCCGGTAATCGGATTCTCGGGTCGTTACACTTCCTAACCTCCCGCTCGTGGGCGGCGGTCCAAGATTCGAATGGTATCGGGCTCCTCCCGGTATCCGGATCTCGGGTCGTTACACATCTACCATCATATTTTTCCAACTCTCTATCCTACCGATGCCACAACCACAATGCCTTAAGCAATGTCACGGCAATCGACATGGCTCACACGGCTAGAAACAATTTTACTCCGAGGAAATGACCCCCGCCCTTTGTCAGAATCCTCCGGTACTCTACCAAATCTCGAAAATCCTTCCCTAGTAGCCATCACTACGATCATGGACATGTGGGTTATGGGCCCACCACGCTTCCGCTGCACTCTGCACAACACGCGTAATCATCGTAGATGACTCGGGATCCGCCATCCCGACATTTCTCAACACAGCTGGCTAACTCTAGAGAACAGGGTGAGGGAAGCTCAATTACCCCGAACCCAGAGTGCAGACTCTCTCCTAATCTGGCAATCCTCCTGAAACTCTACAGGCTCTGATCCACAACGCATCGAAAGTCACAACATCAGCCACGAATACTCGCATACATAACCCAACTAGCACTTATCTTTCCATAATAGCGCCAACGCACCCTTACGCATCAAGGGGATGGGCGTAAATTCTTCACAAGCCACCTCACTGCCCAAAACACAGAACACTTCTCACACAGACTCCTTGGCATACACGAGAGGGCCAACCAAACCAAACACGCAATTCTCTCCAACCAAGGAGACACCAACATACCTCCTACAAAGTGGGAGGTCTCTACACTTGACCCGACCTTGAATCTCACGCATACTGGGAACCTCACCTTCCAGCACCAGGGAAAACCATTGCTACTATCATGTCAACTTCTCTGACAACACTCTCCAAGTGTTCCGTCGGACCACACTGGTAGCATCTCTTGGCATACCATCACAACTCACCAAACGGTGACTTACCACGCCTCGAGCACTGACTCTGCTGATCGCCAGCCACACTCTGCAATAACGATTGAGCTAGCCACTGTTACACGCTCCCTACCTATGTCTGTCTCTAATCCCAAAATTACCAACCTATCAAAAATTTACCGGGGAGCGAAGAAATCACTAAGGACGTCAAGCTCGAAGGTTGCTACACCTCTAATCACATAATGTTATTCCCTCGAATCTATCCTAACGGACACCAATCCATTTTCCTACGTCATTGCCCGAAGGTTGGCTAAATCTTGTTTTCCTACATTCCATGCTAATTACATAGAGATTTGTACACACTTTTTTTATATTTCCCTCGTCGTTACGCAAACATTTAGGCACATTATTATTATTTTTTTTACATTTCACCTATAATTACCTAAATAGTTACACGTATTAATTTTTTTTACATTTCATTACAATTATGCAAACGTTTAGACATATTAATAAATTTTTAAATTTTTAAATTTTAAATATATTTTATAAAATAAATATATTGTGAAAATAATAAATAACATCATTAATCTCACTAATTAAAATTAAAAAGTCATATAAATCATTAATTATATTCTAGGGTTAATGTTTATCTTAAGATTTTTATTTTTTAAATATTTTGATATATTTTATAAAATAAATATATTATGAAAATAAAAAATAACATCATTAATCTCACTAATTAAAATTAAAAAGTCATATAAATCATTAATTATATTCTAGGGTTAATGTTTATCTTAAGATTTTTATTTTTTATTGTTTAAATATTTTGATATATTTTATAAAATAAATATATCATGAAAATAAAAGGTAATAAATAACATCATTAATCTCCCTAATTAAAATCTAAAATTCATAAACATCCTTAATTAAGTTTAATGTTACTATTCATCTTGAGATTTTTTAATTTTTTAATTTTTTAAATATATTCTTTAAAATAAATATATCGTGAAAAATTAATAAATAACATCATTAATCTCACTAATTAAAATCTAAAAGTCATAAACTTCATTAATTAAGTTTTAAGATTATTATTTATATTAAACTTTTTATTTGTTATTTTTTAAATACATTTAATATATTCTATAAAATAAATATATGATGAAAATAAAAAATTTGATAAATAATATTACTAATCTTACCAATTAAAATTTAAAATTCACTAATTTTATGACGTGATTACCGGGCACGAGCATTCTCGGAGAATGGGAGGGCAACATACAAAACAGGAGAAACGGGTTTAAATTGTTTCACCCATGCGGGGTTAGAGCAATTTAACCTTGAGTTATTAGATGCGTGTTATCTCCCGTTCTAATCGGATTATATTTATTACTATGTCAAAATAAAAAATAGTAAAATGGGGGTTATCTTCGGGACAAGTGAGGGATAATCTCACTATCAAAGTGAGACTTAAAGACTCGTATACGCCCCTCTTTGATAAATGGATAGACAAAATAAGGGTTATCTCTCCTAGATTAATTTGTTCCAAGATTTACTCTCATTTATTTTGATACGCGAGGAGTTATCTTTTTAAGATAAGTGAGTGTTAACTCTATCCTACCTCGCGAGATGGAGTAATTTGTCCGGATTAAATTAAAGAGAAGTTATCTCTTAATCTGATTCAATTAATTTTTTTGACTTATAAAATTAAAAAAAAGATAATTTAGGAGTTATCAACGAGACAAATAGGAGATAACCCCCGATCAAAGCGAGGAATAGAGGCATAAGCTTCATTTGTACACCTGGGAGATGATAGAAGTATAATCTAGGTATGCAACAGTTACTCTTTCCTTTTTAAACGAAGGAAAAATAAAAAAGAAAGATCAGATCGTTACGTCCATCTTGTGCCGTGGCAGATTACTGATGCCATCCAATCGCTCATTTTATACGATATCATTTTGTGGCACAAGAATCGGCAATAAACTAGTGAAGTTTCCATGCCGGACGAGGAGTATGTTAATAAGTAGGTTTAGATCCCACCGGGACTTCAATAAAATATTTATTCTCTGATCATACCCATCTTGCATACTGCAGCAACATGTGTAACGTGGATTCGCCCGTGTATGTGGCATATGCTCCCTACGGGTAAGGGGTTGGGGTCCACCCACCCAAATGCTATGGGGCCTTTGTGGCTATGAGCACTTGTACTGTCTATTATAACCAGGGATTCAAACCAGGTGGGTCAACGATCGGATCCTCACCGATTACCACTGCCGGCAGAGACATTTATTTTGGCCGTACTCGTACTTGGGAGCTTGCCAGTGCCATCGCACTCACTTTTTGGTGTGCTTACCATGATCACATGTGTCCACTCACCTACGTGCCGGACACTTTCACCGTTCCGTTCATCAACTATAAGATTGCCGGTGAGTTTCATGGTAAGGTGGTGATCTGAGTAGGGGGCTAGGGGGTCTACCGGAGTGAGGGGGGGGGGTGCCGGGGTGGGGGAAGAGGGCTACCGGAGTGAGAGTGGGGGGAGGATGAGGGTGGGGACTCGGACCAAGTAGACCCGAGTTGTTACATCCGATCTAAGCATGACTCGTATCGGATCAAGAATATCTAGATCCGATTCTGGTCACCGGGTCCACGAACCACATCTCTAACAAACGGAACACTCACCTGATCACTGTGGATGGAACGCCGTGTCGGTCATATTGGCATCCTGATGCAGGATGAATTCTCACCGGAGCCTCCCTCCTCTGCGAGACAAGACGACACGTGATAATGACATTGTTAACGGACAAACGGGTGTACTCCTAATTATCGGGACCTAGCGGGTCTGGACTTTTTTTTTTTTTGACACTACTACTGCTTGGTGTTGGGATAAAAAGAAGATAATCTAGAATGATCTAACATTAGAAAAAAATTAAGATATATTATTATTTTAGAGTGAAATTTGAGAATAAAAGAAGTCTATTTCACATTAAGATATGATTTTTATTAAGGTACATGTAGTTTATGTCTACTTTTTCCATGTTAAATCTAGAGATAAATTATTCCATGCACCTGTTATAAGAAATGAGTAATATTTTGTACACCGATTCAACTCAAAACATAACATAGTCTCTTGTCAGTCTAATAAAAAGTAAAATGACTATTTTCACCTAAGAAAGACGTCCCGTGCCAGATTCGCACGACTCACTTTTTCGCTCAACGAGAAAATACAAGAATAAAATATTTTACAAGATTAAAATATTCTCCTACGTGAATGAAACATTTTGTATAGAATTAAAATATTTTATTAAATTTTATTCTTATAATAAAATAAAATATTTTATTTTTACAAAATATTTTATTCGTTCATTTCTGTAATCAAATAAAATATTTAATTTCTGTAATAAAATATTTTATTCTTGTAACAAGATATTTCAATCTTATAAAATAGTTCATTTCCGTCCGTACACTTTATATTTAATGCGTGAAAAAATGAGCTGTAATGATCTGACGCGAGACGTCTTTTTTATATGAAAATAGTCATTTCATCTTTTCTTAGACCAATAAAAAGATATGTTATAATTTGAGTTGACTTTGTACATTGAATTCAATTCATAAAATATTACTCATAAGAAATTATAAATTACGTACCCATGTACCCTAACAACTTCATTATCACTTGTAGTTATCTTACTATCAAACAATTTTTGATTTAAACCAAACACCTAAACTAATTTATCTATCCTCACTAAACTCGTCGCAATACCAAACAAACAAACAGAAAAAAAAAAGAGACAGATTGGCTGCTTTTCTACTCGATTCTTAAAGCCCATCCATCCGACAACTCGCTAATCAGTTAGCAGCTTCGTCCTACTCCTCAGGTAAAGGTGCGAATATTTATTTAAAAGGAAGATGGATAGATGGGTAGAGAGGTACATTTGAAATGGACGTCTCGGAGTAGTAAACGTCGTCGGGCCGGTGACGAGTTGGGGACGTAGGGAATTCTTTAAAATTGCTCGAAAACAGACGGCAAAGTGCGTAGTTTAGAATTTAAACCGTTCAGAAAGTGGGGAAAGAATTGACTGGCCAATGGGTGTTCTTGAAGCTGGCCGGAGGATAAAAGGGCGGTGGGGGGGCGGGGGTGATGGTTGAGGATGTACTATCAAAAGTTTGTTGGTTGAGGATGTACTATCAAAAGTAGGTCGGACAGCTCTACCTCTTTTAATTTGTTGGTTGAGGATGTACTATCAAAAGTTTTATAAAGAGTTATGATTAGTCCACATTCCTGCCAATTACACATTCAAGTTATGTACTAAATAAATTTTTTTTAAAAAAAATTATGATATGAGATTTAAGTCCGCTTAATTTACAGTACAAGTCACACCTCAATCCGACGGCTTAAAAAAATTAAAATAAAAAAATAATTCAAAAAAAATCAAAGAATCGGGGATATGCTTTTTGTATATAATTGTTATCTTAATTTCATGTATTAAAATTTTATTACTGTACATTATCTTAGTCTCATATATCATATATGTAGAACCCATTTCTCAATTTTGCTCCCGATTCTCTCGTCATGGTTCAAATCCTTTTTTTGGGAGCAGAAGAATCCACATATGCTTCTAATGTCACTCTTTAAACTTTTGTGTGACCTGTCCTAGGAGAGGGAAGGTTTAAAATTCACCGATAACATATAAAATATGTGGAGATTGGTGTTTAAATACCAAACACAAATAAAAAAAAGGACACAGGTGTTGAAGAATTTTTTTAAAAAAAATCACACCTGCCCCATAATTTCCTTTGACTCATTTTATTAATGGATGAAGAATCTTTTCATGCATGGGTCCACGATTGGGTCCTTCTATGTAAAAAAAAAAAAAAAAATCCCAAGGCGAAGAGGCTATGGAAAGTGTTTGAATTTTCCACCACCTCTCGCAACTGCGTTGGCCATGATTGCAGTCCTTCGTTATTCCCAAAATATCGGATGGAGGTTGGTGAACAAACGCTTTCGAGTATCAAACTTGTTGACACAAGAAAACCAACAAGATCAAAACAAAAGAAACAGGGTATGAATGATATTTTTAATTTCAGCGGAGGGAAAAGGAAAACGATCTACCGCGTGTCGAGAGATCGAGACTTGAGAGGCACCAAGGTTTGACAAATCGATTTGGGATGGTCCGAAATGTCCGTCTCGGATCGTCTCAATCACATATTAGGACGGTCGATCTGTGAGACACTAATAGGAATTAAATCCAGGTCGTCTCGTTTACACGTAACATCGCTTAACCAACTGACTTGATAAATAATTTATAAAATTTTATTTATAATCTTTATATTAAAGTCTTTATTTCATACCGATACGGAGCGATATAGTACCATCCCGTCTCGTCTCAGGTCATGATCAAGACGGCCAATTCGATCGAGACGACAATCCTGAGAGACACTTGTAATATTTTTCCTTCGTTCTTTTAACCCGCCAATATTTACCAAAGGTTGAACACCAGGAGTGTCTCGATAATTCATTATCTCTCCTCACGACGAGAAAGTCGGGAATTCGATTTCGTTCCCTAACATATACAACATGATCATCCACCTCTGAATTATTTGTGGACGTTAGACTGTTAGTTAATAGGATCACCGGTCTCCCGAATTTATGAAAAATTATGAAACGCCATTCTCAAATCTGGATTCTCTCGTTCCCCTCTGCGTATCTCCTCTCGTTTCAAATCAATAGACCGCCAAACAAAAAATACACATACGTATATTAAAAAAAATTACCAAAGGCAATACTCAAAGCATTCAGCAATAGAAATATCAAAAACATAAAGGTTAACTGCAAGATTACTGATCCCTTTTATGAGTGGAAGTACAGCTTCGAGGATACCAGTGGCTCCGATGTGTGGAATAATCACGGAGGGTTCATGACAAACAGACGGACGATTGGGGACCGGGAGGCCATGTGACGGACACATGCCAGCAATTGTGGATCATTAATTATGAGCTTAAATACAGTCACAATCTTGGCTCCGTTGTGATGTGAAGTCTTTCTAGAATTTGGACCTCAAGTCTCACTTTGATATATGGTTAGTCCTGCGTTAATCATAGTTTAGCCTAGGTTTAACTATTTTTGAATTCCAAATTACTTTGATACTTAAACCTGGACTAAATCGAGAGGATGAGTATTAAACCCGGAGTAACTCTGGACTTCAAAATTCACCTCCAAAGGTGGATTTAGAAGGGTTAACCCAACAATAAATGCGTAATAAATGCACCCTCTCTCTCTCTCTCTCTCAATATTTTACTTATAAATATTATTGGATCAATCCACTAACTACCAAATCACAATAGATTCAAACTAGATTAGTCCACCTACTTATTTCTGAGTTAATACTCTTACTATCAAATCAAAAATAAGTTAACTATGGACTAACCTAAGTAGTTTAATTTAACTCAAATCCGCTACCAAAGTGAGACCAATGGACCAATCCAGTCCACGTTATTATGCTAATGGCTCGAGCACCCATCATTCATCTACTTTTTCCTTGCAAGTCAAAACAAATCAATGCGACTGGAGCAGCTAATTTCATTGCCAAATGATGCTTATGGTCCTCATCTTTTATAGGGTGTTTGGCTGTTATTTTTTATCTTTTTTTTTAATTTTAAAAAAAGAGAGCAAGAGATCTTATAACCCTGTTTGATATGTATCTCTTAAATTTTAGGAAAAGAATCTACTCCCGTGTAAATCTTCCTCAAAAAAAAATAACCCTAGGCCAATTTTAAAAAAAAAAACACTCACGACGCCTAGAACTTCTCCCTCCCTCCCACTCGCGACCCCCTCCCCTCCCCCGCGTCAACTCTGATTGGACCCAACGGTGGAAACCCACCGCTCTGCCAGACGGTGAAGGTCACTGAGAAGTGCGACGTCTACGGGTTCGGCGTGCTGGTGCTGGAGACGTAGACGGGGCGGCGGCCGATGGAGTACATGGAGGACGACGTGGTGATGCTGTGCAACACGGTGAGGGGCGCGATGGGGGGGGGGTGTGTGGAGGAATGTGTGGACGCCAGGCTCCGGGGCAGCTTCCCGTCGGAGGAGGCGGTGCCTCTCATGAAGCTGGGCCTCATCTGCACGTCGCAGGTGCCGTCGAACCGACCGGAGATGAGCGAGGTGGTGAACATTCTAGAGCTGATCAGGTGCCCTCAAGATAGCAGCCAGGGTGAGGTGCTGGATGGGCGGCGGCGGCGGCGGCGGGAAGGCCCGTTGGAAGCTCCCTTCCCTCTATCACCGCTTCCCCGCCACCACCCCCGGCGGCACCACAGCCACGCCGGCGGCGGCGCCACAGCCCCCCCGCGAGTTCGTCTGCCCCATCTCCGGCCGCCTCATGGCCGACCCCGTCATCCTCCCCACCGGTCGCACCTTCGAGCGCGGCTGCGTCGAGGCCTGCCAGCACCTCGGCATGGCTTCTCCCGGGGACGGGGATGGCGCCGCCGCCGACCCCCTCCTCCTCATCCTCAACATGGCTCTCAAGACCGCTATCCACAACTGGTGCGACGCCCTCGGCATCGACCGCCCCCAGCCCGTCGACCCCGCCGCCGCCCTCCACCTCGTCTGCGGCCTCGCTGCTGCGTCCCCGTCCGGTTCCCCCCTTCCGGCTCCCCCCTACGCAGCTCTTTTCCCCTGCCAAACAAGTTAACACAGAATTTAAAAATTATAATAATTTTACCAAACATGTAGTATCTATTTTTATTAATATTAAAACTTAACATAATATAATATTTTAGGTAGAAAGAGTTTTTTTTAAAGTGCTCTCAATCACTCTATTGATATCAATTTCATCGTAATCACCCCCACCATCTAGGTTCGACATAAATATGATACGATTTATTTAAATCAATACGAGTCACGTTCAGGCGATGACAAACCCTATTACGAGGGAATTGAATTTACTTACCTTTTGGGTATCAATTTCATCACATTTACTCGATCATCTCCATTGGAGTCCAATACAATATGGTACATCTAAATCAATATGAGTCGCGTCGAGTCGATAAATCATGTAACGAATGCATTATATTTACCGTACGATATTTTTAACAAGTTTTTAACCAACATAGTAATAGTTATGATATCCATATGATTCATTTTAGGTGAATGCCTCGCTGTACAGATGGGACACTTGGGATTGTTATGACTAGTAAGCCGGAGACATCATGTAATGGCATCTAATACATATTGGTAAATACGTCGGGGCGCCGATGTAAATATCCCATCCAAGACAAGATCATGTGCCATCTCGTGCTACTCCGTAGGAAGATTAAAGAGGAAGGCTGTTCGTTGTGTTGCTCTCGAGACTTTTTTTGGCCGTACTCGTACTTGGGAGCTTGCCAGTGCCATCGCACTCACTTGTTGGTGTGTTTACCATGATCATGTGTGTCCACTGACCTACTTGCCGGAAACTTTCACCGTTCTGTTCATCAACCATAAGATTGCCGGTGAGTTTCATGGTAAGGTGGTGATCTGAGTAGGGGGCTAGGGGGTCTACCGGAGTGAGGGGGGGGGGGTGCCGGGGTGGGGGAAGAGGGCTACCGGAGTGAGAGTGGGGGGAGGATGAGGGTGGGGACTCGGACCAAGTAGACCCGAGTTGTTACATCCGATCTAAGCATGACTCGTATCGGATCAAGAATATCTTGATCCGATTCTGGTCAGCGGATAAAAAGAAGATAATCTAGAATGATCTAATAACTTCTATCTGCAACATTAGAAAAAACAATAAGATATATTATTATTTTAGAGTCAAATTTGAGAATAAAGGAAATCTATTTGACATCAAGATACGATTTTTTATTAAGGTACACGTAGGTTATGCCTAGTTTTCCATGTTAAGTCTCGGGATAAATTATTTCATGTACGTGAATAATATTTTATGCACCGAATCTGATGTATAAAGTCAACTCAAATCGTAACATACTCTCTCGTCAGTCTAAGAAAAGGTGAAATGATTATTTCACGTAAAAAAGATGTCCCGTGTCAGATCTATGCTGTTTATTTTTTCGCTCAACGAACAAATATAAGAATGAAATATTTTACAATATTAAAATAGTCTACTATATGAATGAAATATTTAATATAGAATTAAAATATTTTATTAAACTTTCTTCTTATAAAAAATATTTTATTTTCGTAGTATTTTATTACAAGAATATTAAATATTTCGTTTACGTAATAAATATTTTATTTTTACAAAATATTTTATTCGTTCATTTCTGTAATTAAATATAATATTTAATTTTTATAATAAAATATTTTATTTTTGTAATAAAATATTTCAATCTTTAAAATATTTTATTTTCATCGATACGTTCCATATCTAATGTACGAAAAAATAGATCGTACGGATCTGATGCGAGACGTCTTTTCCTACACGAAAACGGTCATTTCATCTTTTTCTATACTAACAAAAGGATAAGTTATAATTTGAGTTGATTTTGTACACCAAATTTAATACATAAAATATTACTAATAAGAAATTATAAATTACGTATCCCAGTACCCTAACAACTTCATTATCACTTTTAGTTATCCTACTGTCAAACAATTTTTGATTTAAACCAAACACCTAAGCTAATTTATCTATTCCTGCTATACTCATCGCAATACCAAACACACAAACAGAAAAAAAAAGACAGATTGGCTGCTTTTCTACTCGATTACTAAAGCCCATCCATCCGACAACTTGTTAATCAGTTAGCAGCTTCGTCCTACACCTCAGGTAAAGGTGCGAATATTTAAAAGTGATAAATGGGTAGAGAGGTACATTTGAAATGGACGTCTTGGAGTAGTAAACGTCGTCGGGCCGGTGACGAGTTGGGGACGTAGGGAATTCTTTAAAATTGCTCGAAAACAGACGGCAAAGTGCGTAGTTTAGAATTTAAACCGTTCAGAAAGTGGGGAAAGAATTGACTGGCCAATGGGTGTTCTTGAAGCTGGCCGGAGGATAAAAGGGCGGTGGGGGGGGGTGGTCCTCTTCGATGAATGCAGAGACAGCTTTGCCATTTCGGATGCGACAGTAGGTCGGACAGCTCTACCTCTTTTAATTTGTTGGTTGAGGATGTACTATCAAAAGTTTTATAAAGAGTTATGATTAGTCCACATTCCTGCCAATTACACATCCAAGTTATGTACTAAATAATTTTTTTTTAAAAAATTATGATATGAGATTTACGTCCGCTTAATTTACAGTACAAGTCACACCTCAATCCGACGGCTCAAAAAAATTAAAATAAAAAAAATAATTCAAAAAAAAAATCAAAGAATCGGGGATATGCTTTTTGTATATAATTGTTATCTTAATTTCATGCATTAAAATTTTATTACTATACATTATCTTAGTCTCATATATCATATATGTAGAACCCATTTCTCAATTTTGCTCCCGATTCTCTCATCATGGTTCAAATCCTTTTGGGAGCAGAAGAATCCACGTATGCTTCTAATGCCACTGTTTAAACTTTTGTGTGACCTGTCGTAGGAGAGGGAAGGTTTAAAATTCACTGATAACATATAAAATATGTGGAGATTGGTGTTTAAATACCAAGCAAACATAAAAAAAGGACACAGGTGTTGAAGAATTTTTTTAAAAAAAAATCACACCTGCCCCATAATTTCCTTTGACTCATTTTATTAATGGATGAAGAATCTTTTCATGCGTTGGTCCACGATTGGATCCTTCTATGTAAAAAAAAAAAAAATCCCAAGGCGAAGAGGCTATGGAAAGTGTTTGAATTTTCCACCACCTCTCGCAACTGCGTTGGCCATGATTGCAGTCCTTCGTTATTCCCAAAATATCGGATGGAGGTTGGTGAACAAACGCTTTCGAGTATCAAACTGGTTGACACAAGAAAACCAACAAGATCAAAACAAAAGAAACAGGGCATGAATGATATTTTTAATTTCGGCAGTGAGTAAAGGAAAACGATCCATCCCGTGTCGAGAGATCGAGACTTGAGAGGCACCAAAGTTTGACAAATAGATTTGGGATGGTCCAAAATGTCCATCTCCAATCGTCTCAATCACATATCAGGACGGTCGATCTGTGAGACATTAATAGGAATTGAATCTAGGTCGTCTCATTTACACGTAACATCGCTTAACCAATTGACCTGATAAATAATTTATAAAATTTTATTTATAATCTTTATATTAAAATCTTTATTTCAGACCGATACGGAGCGATATAGTACCATCCCGTTCCGTCTCATGTCATGATCAAGACGGCCAATTGGACAACAAGCCCTGAGAGACACCTGTAATATTTTTCCTTCGTTCTTTTAACCCGCCAATGTTTACCAAAGGTTGAACACCAGGAGTGTCTCGGTGATTCATTATCTCTCCTCACGACGAGAAAGTCGGGAATTAGTTCCCCAACATATACAACATGATCATCCACCTCTGAATTATTTGTGGACGTTAGAATGTTAGTTAATAGGATCACCGGTCTCCCGATTTATGAAAAATTATGAAACGCCATTCTCAAATCTGGATTCTCTCGTTCCCCTCTGCGTATCTCCTCTCGTTTCAAATCAATAGACCACCAAACAAAAAATACACATATGTATATTAAAAAAAAATTACCAAAGGCAATACTCAAAGCATTCAGCAATAGAAATATCAAAAACATAAAGGTTAACTGCAAGATTACTGATCCCTTTTATGAGTGGAAGTACAGCTTCGAGGATACCAGTGGCTCCGATGTGTGGAATAATCACGGAGGGTTCATGACAAACAGACGGACGATTGGGGACCGGGAGGCCATGTGACGGACACATGCCAGCAATTGTGGATCATTAATTATGAGCTTAGATACAGTCACAATCTTGGCTCCGCTGTGATGTGAAGTCTTTCTAGAATTTGGACCTCAATGGACCAGTCCAGTCCATGTTATTATATATGCTAATGGCTCGAGCACCCATCATTCATCTACTTTTTCGTTACAAGTCAAAACAAATCAATGCGACTCTAGCATCCAATTCCATTGCCAAATGATGCATATGGTCTTTATCTTTTAGATATCAACTTCGTCGCACTCATCTCCATCTTCTAGATTCGACTCAAATACGATACGATATGTTCGAATCAATACGAGTCACGTTTGAGCGACGGCAAACCCTATTACGAGGGCATTGAATTTACTTACCTTTTGGGTATCAATTTCATCGCACTTACTCGATCATCTCCGTTGGAGTCAAATACAATACGGTATATCTAAATCAGTGAACACATCTTGAGTGTGTATTAGGTTAATTTTTTATTTTTATTAATATTTTTATAATGTAGAACTCAAGTGACTTTAGTTTGTGGTGTAAATTATAATCTCATCCGATAACTCAACAAAATTAAACATAAAAAGTTGATTAAAAAAGATGAGCCCATCGTTATTCATTTGATATGATTCTTTTAAAAAAAATTGAAATTATTCAACGTGATTGGGACTTGTATCACAAAATAGGACAACTTGAGTATCAAGTCATAATAATTTTTAAAAATAAAAAAAATAAATTATCTGTACACTGGGGATGTGCAATAATCTAGTGTGATTATTAAATAGTTTTCCTTTCTTTAATAATTGTGACCGAGAATGGCGTAAAGTGACCCCCCGTGGGCCACGGCCCATGACAGAAACTGACAGAGCCCACTTTTTTCGTTGGAGTTATTCTCCTTTTGACGAGGGTCTTCCGAAGGTGGGTGGACTGTTGCGATGTGAGAGAGGGCAACAAGAGCATGTGTAGACTGTAGGCAGCAGTGGGAGGCTTCGTGAGTGCCCAATGTCGCCGTGCTCGGCCCCTCTTTTCCTTGTTCGACCTTTAGCCTAAATTCCAAAACACACACACACACTCTCTCTAACTCAAATATCAAAACTCTCTCTCTCTCTCTCTCTCTCTCTCGTCACTTGATGGTGTAGCGATTGAAATACACTTGATTGGATATTCTCACACGCAGTGTGTATCAATTAAATTAAGTTTTAAAAAATTTGTGACGTGAGATGAATATGATTTTAACACTTGATTAGACAGTGACTTCATTTTATTTTTTACTTTTCTAAACAGAACATGGGCCTTTTATTTTCGTTCTTTTCCTTACATATTAGAGTTCTAAAAAAAATAGATATAGATTAAATAACACCAAATGTTAATACAAACTTCTTAATAGGTAACTTTTAAAAAGATTTTTCTTCCAAACATAGTTATGTATTAGCCTTTTCAAAAAAAAAAAATTGTTCATGAAGTAAGTGTCTACTTATCAGACATGTCACGTGGAAAATGAACTTCATAAATACTCCAACCCCACCGCCAGATGAGAAAATTATTTAAAACTAATGGCTAAAGTGAACGAAGAAAAGGTTAAAATGAACGAATAATCAAGCAATCCGAAGTGTATTTTTATCTTTGCCAAAGTCAAATTTATACAAACAATATATCTTAAAATTTCTAAAATCATATTCTATCCATGTTTTGAATTTCAGAAATAGATGAATAAACGAATAAATTTACGTATTCTTCTACTATTTCCCAAGTGCACCTCCTCTCAACGTGACAAGGAAGTTGCGTATCTTTCGGAGCTAATATCTAGTCAACATAACAGATACAAGGCGAATACATAATTATTCATATCTGTTTCATTTTAAAATTTAAATTATTTGATTTTGATCTATTATCCGATAAATTATTATATTATTTATTTATATTTGATTCGGATAAAATTTTATTCTCCACAGTGAGACCTTTGAATGTGAAAATGCCGTCTACGTAAATAAAATTATTGTGGAACTATACGAAAAACTCACCTAATTAGGAAGAAATATTGGAATGTTCAACAAAGATTGTAAATACCTTGACAAAACAAAAGGGAATTAATATTCTGCAAAGTATCTCTCTGTGTTTGAGGTTGCACATTTCGACATTTCATTTACATAAGTTGACGATATTCCATACACTTTTGATTATGTTCTTGAAGGGTCACTTTGATAACGGGTTGGGTTAAGGGCGGGTGACCTACCGAGGTGGCTCACCCGCCCTTAACTCAACCCGTCATCAAAGTGGCCTTAATTCGGGTGGAATAACTCATTCCACCTATTTAAGTGGAACGAGTCAATCTACTTTAACCTAATTCGATCCGAGTTGAGGAAAAAAGTATCAAACAGATAATAAATCACCCGACCCCGATTAATTCACCCTAACCCACCTTAATCCGTTATCAAAGTGGCCCGAAATATTTTTCACCGGACACACTTTCACTCTTAAATATCGATACCTGGTTTCATTGGTTTTATCGTGCACTTTATAGAAACAAATTAGTTTATCTTGACGAAAAAATTTACCTATCAAAAATATGTATATATTGACATAATTTCATCTGAATTATGTACTCTACCTTCATGTTTACCTTTTTGAGTGTCTAAGTATCTTAAAACAGCAGTATCCAACTTTGATTTTGTTCTGTCTCAACCGGGACATATGAGAGACTAATCTTGAGTATCTAGAGTGAATGTCTCAACCGTACGTACGTAGTAATGTTCATCTTAGATTCAACGAATTGTGTCGAGCTTAATTATTTTGGATCGACCCTTTTTACTATGATTTTTTTTGAGCCGTCAGATGAATACGTGTCTTGTACGATAAATCAGGGGACATGGACCCCACATCGTGATTTTTTTTTAAAAAAAAAATAATTTATTTAATACACGTGTGATTGACATGTGTGTACACTATGCTTAACTCATTAGGAATTATGTTGAATGACATTATTGCCATTGAAAGGCCCGGGAAAAGGTAGCTGGGAAGGTGGTGATAATTAAATGATACCGAGGACATCAGCTCGCAGGCTTGACTACCCGTCGTTCAGTGCTCGCCCCTTTATCGGAAGTGACCTTCGTCCCACGACAAAATGCAAGAAAGGATGGCAGCCAAGACCACCTGGTCCTCCGTCTCGACGAGAAGGTCTGATCAAAAAAATAGAGAAGCCACCTGTGGACGGATGACCTGTCATTAAATAATGAATATAATGGGGGAATAGATACTTGGCCCCACTTTGTTTAAAATTTATTTTGTCCACTTAACCTGACTTTAAGTCGTATTAATCCATCTCACCTCTACAGATGAGATAACTTAATCCCATATCACGTCAAAGTAAAAAAAATTAAAAGTGAATAAAATAAATTTATTTAGATTTAATCGAGTTATCTTTAATCTCGAACTAAATTAGAACTCGTAGTGAAAGTGACACAGATGATACGAAATATATCATGTCGGTGAACCGAGTGCAACGTGCTTGATTCAGGTTTCGATGTGAAGATTGTTAAGATTTTTGTGATCGATATTTTTATTACTATACGACGAGTTTGATAATAGAATAAGGGGTTAATACGATGAGTTATTCTATTTACTCGCACTTAACTGAGTTTGATAATATGGTTAAATTATCTGAAGTCGGTTAGGATTAAAGTTTTTATTCTAAGAATAACTCATTCTACTATTTCACGTGGAATGAATTATTCCTAAAATAAGAGTAAGTTATCAAACTTAAAAAGAGAAAATTCAAGAAATAACTCACCTGAACTCATCTCGGATAATTTATCATAATATGTTATCAAAGTGACCCATAATAAATACGGTGTGACTCTAATCTTTAAGGAGCCTCTTTCATATATAGAAATAAGGTCAGTTAGGATGGCTTATCTCGAGTAGAACGAGTTATTTTTATTTTATTTATCTATTTTTAATTAGGATCGGATAAGGATTAAGTTGAATTTTGCCGCTCTACGAAGTGTGAGAGAATAATTTAACTGGGGTGGATTAAGGGGTGAGGGCGGATACATCAAACTGGGCCTAAGCAATAAGCAATCGATCTTATAGTCCTTAACCATGCCAACTTCTACACATGCCCTAGCCCATAATGTTCTAGTAAAAGCTATGATCCGTAATAAATCGACACAGGAACTTGGGACGTGTCTCGGTAGTTCACCGTCTCAACTACTCACGATGGGATCATCTTAGGTTCCAACGTACGGTGCGGGATCAACTACTCTTAAATTATTTGCGGATATTAGACCGTTAATATTTGCGTAGCGTCATTTTTGGACCTATGGTTCTTCCGTTCCCCTCCATTATCTCTCCATCCCAGGCCACCAAATCATGTAACCAAAATCATAACAAATCAAAACATTTCTAGTGCCACCTGTTGCAACATGCAGATAAATCTGCCGAACGGCATTCATTGGAAACTTAGCATACGGTATGTCAGTGGGACAAATATTAACTTATTACAAGATCATATCAACTAATAAACTTCCTCGAGAAAACTGACAAGTTTTTCTAGTTGAAATCAGATTATTTTTATTTAAATTTTCGGATAGATATTAGGCGGATTTTATATTTTTTTAATAATGTCGGACTTATCCGACTCGACTCGACATAACTTGGGCTCGGGCCGAGCTCAAACTCTAATATTAGAGAAATGCTTACTGCACAGTCAGTGTGTGCTGCATATCTTGGGTCTATAATATCTTTAATTTTTTTATTTAAAAAAAAATATTTAGAGTGACTCCCAAGATATCCTAACTTAAAATATAAATCACATCACTATCTGATTATTTAAAAATATTAAAAATGAAACATACCGATTTTTAAAAGAACGAGTTTAACACTATTCATTCAATCTATTTTTTTATTTCTTTCGAGATAATTTATTGGTAACGTGACTTGCACCTAAAATTAGAATATCTTGACATCACTTTATTTTTTTTAAAAAAATAAAAATTTAAAGACATTATACATCTAAAATGTGCAGCACACCTCCCTGTGCAACTAGACTTTCTCTTAATATTGATGAGTTGGATCCATATCGGATCACTTGACAACCCTAATGTACACAAATTTTGAGAATTATTACTTTTCATGCCAAACGCGATAATCAAGTGTGTTTTCGACGAAGCTGTATAAAATAATATATTGCAACCAAGCAGCCCCATTTAGCATTTATCGTCTCTTCTGACTCAGCTTCTACGTTCATTCTTCTTTAATGTAGAACACAGAGGACCACCCAACATGTGAAGAAATTTCACAAGTTGTAGAACCTTTCAAAAATATTCAAGCCCAAATCCTCCACACAGCTGAGAATTGGGTGGCCATGGATATAGAATACCCTCCTCAGCAGCACTGGATACTAATATGCATATATGCTCCAGCTAGGAGAATCCTCAGACAAGCTTTCTCGATTGAAATCCAGAATTTATCCACACCCACACAGTCCCCATCTTGGTCACAGGCGACATGAACTCAATCTTGGGACAAGCAGATAAAGCAGGAGGCTCCAGAGTTAACCTAAGACATGTCAAAGATTTCCAACAATTTACCCTTGACACCGGGCTACTTGACCTCGGTTATGATGGGCCTGCTTATACCTAGACAAATAGAAGGATGGCCAAATGACATATAAAAGAACGTCTGGATAGATCACTAACAAATATTGAATGGAGACTTCTCTTTCCCCAAGCATCAGTCTATCACCTCCCCCGCATAGCAAGTGACCACAATCCCATTTACACAAACCTGATGGGAAATAGGAAAAAGAGGAAAACCACCTTCAAGCTAGAGTCCATGCGGACCCGACGCAAAGATTTCGAAACAATGCTTGATCACTATTGGAGCAATTCCACACCACTACATGTCAATTATACCCACAAGACCCAGCAACTGCACACTCAGATCAGAAGGTGGAAGCGAAGGAGTTTTGAAGACCCCTGTCTCCGTGCAGAAGAGATACAAAAAGAAATTATTAAAGTCCGATCTCTGCCCCTCACAGATGAATATGTCACAAAAGAAGCCAAGCTGGAAAGTCAATACGAGGAACATATGTTGATGATTGAAGAATTCTGGAGACAAAGATCTAAGTCCCATTGGTACAAGGAGAGGGACAGAAGTACAAAATTCTTCCATACCAAGGTGCTGACTAGAAGGAAAACAAACAAAATATCCTGGATAAAACTCCCGAATGACAGCTGGAGTGGGGACATCCCTACCATCAAAAATTACTTTGTCCACCACTTCACCAACCGCTACACATCTACTAATCCCACCCTCCTCCCATCTGACCTCCCCCATTCCATACACCCATCACACCAACTGAAGACCAAAATCTCCACTCCCCACCCTCAGACAAAGATATTGAAGATGCCCTACACACAATGGACCCCAGGAAAACCCCCGGACCAGATGGCTTCCCCCCCCCCCTTTTTCTACCAAAAATACTGGCACATCCTCAAACAACAATGCACAGAACTTATTCTCTCTTTCTTCCATACACACACACTCCCCCCAAACCTCAACCACACACATATCACCCTTATACCCAAGACACAGCCACCCGCAACACCCAAGGACTTCAGACATATTAACCTCTGTAATGTGTTATACAAAGTCATCACCAAAATACTTGCCAACCAAATCAAACCCATCCTACACAGAATCATATCTAGCAACCAACATGCTTTTGTGCCTAACCGTTTCACCTCTGACTGTATTATTGTTGTTCAGGAAATGATGCACTCCATCAGATCAAAGCAAGGGAAGTGTGGTTCCTTTGGACTCAAAATTGATATCAGTAAAGCTTATGACAGTCTAGAATGGCCGTTTATCCAGAGCACCATGATATAGCTTGGCTTTTCAGAAGCTACTCGGAACCTCATCAACAATTGCACTAGTACAGCCTCATACTCAATCAATATAAATGGAGAACCCACAAGTATGATCTCCCCCACTAGAGGCATTAGACAGGGATGCCCCCTCTCCTCATATATGTACATCATGTGTGCTGAAGTCCTCACAGGACTGATTAAGGAGAAAGTGGAAATGGGGAAGATTCATGGCCTTAAGGCCAACAGCAGGGCTCCGACTGTCACCCATGTGATGTATGCCGATGACATCTTCATATTCGATAAAGCAGAGGAATCAGAAATTCAAGAATATATGAATATTTTCCAAAAGTATGCAGCTTGGTCTGGACAAAATATTAACAAGCAGAAATCCGGGTTTGTTTTCAGCCCCAATACCCCCCCCCCCCCCCGATTTGCAAACTTACATATGCAACCTCACTGGTATTAAATTACTGCCTGCAAACGAGTTGTACCTGGGGGTTCCATTAAGGCCAGAGAAGAGCCGGCTCCACCAATTCAGGTTCTTGGAAGAGAAAATCAACAACAGACTGAGTAACTGGAAAAGCAAAATCCTATCCCCAGCAGGAAGAGCCACACTCATCAAATCCACCATCCAAGCAATTCCCTCTCATATCATGGCAACAACCCTCCTCCCCAAGGGAATTCTCATGAAACTCAACCAGTTACAATGCCAATTCTGGTGGGGGGAAAGTCAGGGCAACCGAAAAATTCACTTATGCAGCTGGGACATAATCAAACAACATAAAAGCATTGGAGGCCTTGGTTTCAGAGACCCACATACCTATAACAGAGCTGCAATTATGAAAGTGGTATGGAGATTTATCCGAGAACCACACACTATGTGGGCTTCAATTCTGAGAGCCAAATACCTCAAAGGAATGAATTTCTGGGAGGTTCAGAAACCAACTAATTGCTCTCATACCTGGACAGCTTTGTTGTCTGTCAGGAAAGAAGTCTAGGCCGGAATATTTCAGCTGATCCAAGACGGGAAGAATACAAATATATGGGATGACAAGTGGATTCCAAACAGACCTGGACCACCTCTTACCATGACCGGCCAAACTCCGGATTCCATCAACCTGGTATCATAACTTATCTCACACCAACAGTGGAACCAGAACTTGATCAGAGGAATTTTTGAGGAGGACACAGTGGAGGGAATACTCAACACCAACCTTCCTCAGCTCCCCCACCCTCAGGGAGACTGTACTATATGGAGCCACTCCAGTGATGGTCAATTCTCGATAAAATCTGCCTATAGAACGTTGGCAGAGAAGTCCTTACCACCATCCACCTCCAGACACAAAGACATTTGGAAGGTCATTTGACATCCCAATATCTATAACCTCATCCCTCCAAAAATTACCTTCTTCATATGGAAGTGTCTAGCAGGGGCTCTCCCTCTAAACTCCAAAATTGCCCTTTTCAGCAAGAAGTTAGACCCACTTTGCCCAGTCTGCCACAGCCAAGAAGAATCCCTCCACCATCTCCTCTTCTCCTGCAACAAAGCTAGAGCTGCTTGGAAATTATCCCCACTAAACTACCACTCAGATGCAGACCCAAAAGCATTGGAAGATAGAATTTTAGAGTGGACCAAGCCTCCCTTCTCTGCAGGGAAGCACGACCTCCAGGTACTTACCTTGAGTTTTGCTATTATGTGGCAACTCTGGGTCGCCAGATGTAAGCAAGCCTTCGAAGGCTCCGAAGACCATCCAAGGCAAATAGTTGCCTCTACTCTCATGCACCATGACAGTTGGAATGTCAACCGAGTTTCTCTCAACAAGCCTACTACTCACCGGAACACCATTTGGTGCCCCCCCGATGCTCACAGCCTGAAGATTAACTCAGATGCAGCTTTTCTAGAAGGCCAAGGTGCAGCCAGAATCATCATGAGAGACTCCTCCGGGTCCACCCTCTTCTGCCAATGCACCTGTTTTCAAGCTCAATCCCTAGAGAAGGCCGAGGCCCTTGCCATGCTGCAAACCCTCAAGTTAGCTGCTGCCCAAGACCAGCCGGTGACAGTCGAAGGCGACGCCCTCAACATTATCAACTGCATCAATGGAACCGCCAGCCCTTCGTGGAGAATTTACCCCATTATCCAAGATTGTAAAAATCTCCTGGCTCCCTCTTTAGTTCAAGTGTGTTTCACCCCAGGTCTGCTAATGTGGCGGCCCACACACTTGCACAAGAGGGTTTCCACACCAAGATTTCGAGATCTTGGTCCCCCCCTCATCTCTCTCTCTGTATTAAATCCTTGCTTAGCTTGCTTTAAGTTGAATATCAATCCTCAGTTACAAAAAAAAAAAGGTCACGGTGCTTCACAATTGGACCACAAGGCCACTATGACCTCCCCCCCACCAATCTTTCATCCTCGTCAGCATTATATGTGCCTTCTTTTTCGGAGAATAAACCGCTCGGTCGGTCCACTGGAGAATAAGCGAGAGCCCACTAACGGTCCCAAGTAAGGTCTCGTGGCCCACGGCCCATGACAGAAAGTGACATATGAGGTCAGTGACGCTCATTTTTTGTTGGAAAAGGGGCCTTCAGTGCAACAGCCTTTGGAGGAACTGTCCTTTCTACGGCATGTCAAATAGACCTGTAAATGGATTGGAAACGGAGCGGATAGTATGATATCTGAATTCGTATCTGATTAATAATTGAATTATCCGATTAAGAATCGAATTATCCGTCAGATATTTTATTAGGATAATTATCGGATTAATACGAATTCGAATTCGGTTCGGATTTTAAACGGATAATTGTTAGTTAGAGGTGAGTCGTGTGAGAGCGTCGTATGTTATTTTCTCAAAAAAAAAAGAAAGAGTGGAAGTTATTTTTATTTTGGGAGATGTTATCAAAAGATTAGACTTCATCCTAAAAAATAGGAGATAACTTATCAAATGGGTGTAAGTAGATTTCTTATTTTTAAATTATATTTTGAGACAAAAAGGATAAAAAAGAGTAATCAAATAATACATTAAGATTTAAGTTAATTATATATAGAATATGCGTATCATTAGATTTTTATCTAAGGATTCATATTCGGTCGGATAATATCTAACACGGATATCTCAATATCTGAATTTATATCCGATTAATAATCAGATATTCAATATCATATTAAATTATCTATCGGATATTTTATTCAAATAATTATTCGATTAAATGAATATGAATTCGAATTCAGTTCAAATTTTAAACGGATAATTATTAAGTTTAATGTCAAAGGTGAATTATTACGATATGATTGTGTGTGTGTGTGTGTGTGTGTGAGAGAGAGAGAGAGAGAGAGAGAGGTGTGTGTAGTGGGGAGGCTTCGTGAGAGCCCAATTTGGCCGTGCTCGGCCACTTTGAGCCCAAATTCCGGGCATCCCTTGTCCGTCCAACACTTGGACAGTTGCCTCTTCCTCCCTTCCCTCTCCCCTCAATCATCACTTGGTGGAGGAGTACTATCTCGTGAGGTTCCCATTTTTGGGCTCTTTCTGGATTTCATAGTTGTCGCCGCATGGAGACCGGTGGGCATCCTTTGTCCCCGTCTCTGCGGGCCCACTACACCAAGGTTTGGATGGCGTCTTAAAGTAAAGATACATTCTTCTCTTTGATCCTTATGGGAAGGTTCTTTCAAATATAATATAATACTTTTACCAAAGATTTCCGTATCAAACAAACATTAATTAACATCATTAAAACAAGGACCGGCATAACATCGATGTTCGCCTCCTTACCACGCCCTGCCGGCCGGTGTAACCGTCCTTGCAGCGCCGACCAGTTACATCCACATACTACAATAAAATTAAGTACCGCCGACAGAGAGGAATTTTCCCGAGCCATCTAAAAAAATAGAAAATCGGATGGCCGGAGTAGGGAAAGATATCTTCTGCATAACGTCTCAAGGAAATGCCTTGAAATAGCATTGCTCTCTGTTAAAGAATGCTGCAACAAAATTCCAAAGTGAAAAGAGAGGAAGATCGACTATACCGTCTCTTGTAACTTCACTGCGAGAGGTAGATTCAATCAGTCGCACTTGGGCTCTCTTTCCATGCTTCCCACACAACCGGGGCCACTGCATACCCTGAAAAAAAGTCTTAATCTGATGCGTAAAATTCTCTTTTTACCTTCACTTCTCACCTCCACTCCATTGTCCTCTCGTTGGAATTTAGGTATAGTCCCTGGATAATAATCCCGTATTGATTAAATGAGTTGTGGTTCATGTGCTTATGACGCTGGACATGTGTATCTTAAAATCGTGATTTTGTAGATTCAACATGGTATCATAGCATGGTCTTGGACCCAACTCCTCTTGTCATCTCCATCCAGTTAATGTCCACGACCCATCTTGACCGTGAGGGAGAGTGTTAGAATTTAGACATAGTTCCTGAGCGTTCCCGAGCAATACTCCCATGTTAGTTAAATGAGTTATGGTTCATGTAATGTACTTAAGACCCTGATCCTGTGTATCTCAACACCGTGGTTTTATAAATTTTCAACACCCCTCCCCCCTTCTCGATTCAACCCTCACTCGCCGATGCCACCCCTCCCCCCTTCTCGATTCAACCTCCTCCTGATTCAATAATCCCGCTCACCTGCCGACCACGCCCCATTCATTGAAGTCCATATGAGGGGTAAGAGATATATTTTGTCATTTTACACAAAACTCTCGTGATTAACTCATTTTTTTACCAAATCACATCTCTATCTATCATATTAATCTAATGACTTAACCCGGGTTAAATCACTTGTAAACAAAATAAATTGGAATAAAAGTTAGATGAGTTAAACCAGCTAAGTTAATTCGGATTAATTTTAATCCGTTATTAAAGTGGGGCTAAAGGAAGAGAGTGACTCACCGACTTTGGCATGTGAGGATAGGATTCTATTCTTGCTACAAAGTTGGCATGCAAGTTGTGATTTTAGGATAGGATTCTATCTTAAAATCGTGATTTTGTGGATTCAACATGGTATCTTAACATGGTCTTGGATCCAACTCCTCTTGCCATCTCCATCCAATTAATGTCCACGGCCCATCTTGACAGTGAGAAAGAGTGTTAAAATTTAGACATAGTTCCTGAGCGTTCCTGAGCAATAGTCCCATGTTAGTTAAATGAGTTATGGTTCATGTAATGTACTTATGACCCTGGTCATGTGTATCTCAACACCGTGGTTTTATAAATTTTCAACACCCCTCCACCCTTCTCGATTCAACCCTCACTCGCCGATGCCACCCCTCCCCCCTTCTCGATTCAACCTCCTCCTGATTCAATAATCCCGCTCACCTGCCGACCACGCCCCATTCATTGAAGTCCATATGAGGGGTAAGAGATATTTTTTGTCATTTTACACAAAACTCTCGTGATTAACTCATTTTTTTACCAAATCACATCTCTATCTATCAGATTAATCTAATGACTTAACCCGGGTTAAATCACTTGTAAACAAAATAAATTGGAATAAAAGTGAGATGAGTTAAACCAGCTAAGTTAATTCGGATTAATTTTAATCCGTTATTAAAGTGGGGCTAAAGGAAGAGAGTGACTCACCGACTTTGGCATGTGAGGATAGGATTCTATTCTTGCTACAAAGTTGGCATGCAAGTTGGCAGAAATGGGACAGGAACGATGTTGGCTTGCATTTGTTCCACTTCCTTCATCAGAGACTTTCGTTGTTCATTGCTTCTGATAGATATATACACCAACTCATTTTCACTCACTGGTCCTTATTCCTATTTACCCTTTCATTAGATTACTGTTCATGAGCTAGGCAGCCATTTTTATTCCTATCCACTTCGCGGAATCTGTCTTTTTGTATGTTTACCAGTTTTTCAATGCAGGGAGACCCCTCGGCCTCTGATGCAGGAGAGAAAAGTCCGTATAGAGAACAAAAGGGTCGGTTTCCTTCTGGATCACCCAATTTTTTGAGAAGTTGGCGGATTCGAAACGAGTACTTTTCATCGCCAGCCGGTGGTACCCAATTCAAAGAAGGGAACCATTCGAATCTCTCACTATCTGCACACTTCTAGATGAAGGGCCATTTCGACGACAGTACCCATCGTGGAAAAGAAGCAGACTAAGTCGCTGTACGGACGTCCATGTAGAGGAGTACTACCCTGCATGTTTTACTACGGGCCATGATAAACACGAAGAAGTTATGCGCCAAGAACAGGCCTTCGGTTGGTGGACTGTGTCTTGTTCTTGCCTTGCAACTGAGAGTGTTCGGAAATTTTCCTCTTTGTTTCTTCCCCTGTTAAGCATTTTTGCCATCCTCATTCTCCAATAATAAGTTTTGAATAGTTCATCAATCGATGGATAAGCGGAAAAAGGTTGCTATGTGTTTTTTGGTAGAAGCTTGGGGCTATGTTCACGAGGGCATTAGGAGAGAGATGAACAGGCAAGGGGTTATAAATAAGATTCGTCGACTTGGTAATCCGTATAGGATCGAGATCACTCTGATCTAGTACGGTACGTCCGAGTCGCACGTGACTCGGGCTGACTTGATCCGAGCCCATCTCATCCTCACCCCACCCTCACCTTGGTAGCCCCTTTCTTCCCCCACTCCGGTGGCCTCCCTACTTGTAGACTAACCCCCCCAACCCCCCCAACCTTGGTAGCCACCTCCCCAAAGCCGGCAGCCCCCCACTCAGCCGACATTGCTCCTCCCTCAGCTCAAATCAGTCTTGAAACGTCTCAAATCCAGTCAAACTCACCTCCTCAAGCTTCTCCGACAATAGATCTACCTCTTTACCGTGCAAACACGGTGAAAATTGGCCCGATCGCCGTCGGCCGACTGCTATGGTGATGACTCATCCCGACACGGTCGATCCAAGGCAGATCTGGGGCCAGTTTCTCTCAGATTCGGTATGGTACGTCCGATTCGGTGCGAGTCTCATCGAGTCAGCGAACCATAGTTATAAGTAGACTGAGTAGGGATAAGACACCTATGTGTACGCACGCGCGCGCGCGCGCGTGTGTGTAATCAGATCTGATTTGAGATAACGTAAAATTAAGCATCAAAATGGGTCAGTCGATCAAGTTTGTCTTAAATGATCGTGCAACTGAGAGATGGGCCTCATCTTCGGCTCATATTTGTTAAAATTAGGAAGCCCCTGCCTTGCGGATCCAAAAAGGTCGGATCGTGGATCCAAGGCCCATTTTGACCGCGCTATACGCCATCTCCATCAATTTTTATATATGGGTTTCAGACCACACAAAATGAATGGGCGTGGTTTGAAGACATTCTGGGCCCATCTCAAGATCAATGAGCCGCTACCTTCTACAAAACGACAGAGAAAGATTCCCTCTATGGAAGGCTTGCAACAGAGAATTCCAATCCAAACGTAACTAACTATGGACAACCCACCGAGCCCCTACCTGAGAGCTATCCAGAGCAGTTGACCACCCCGAACCGGGAAATCTGGGCCAGATCCGACTAAAGAAAGGATATGGGCCCGGCCTTCAAGTCAGGCCTGAGCTTTCTGGATTCATAATGGACCTGTCCGCCGCCTACAAACAGAGATTACTGGGTCGACACAGATAGAAGTGGAAAACAAACTACAAGAAAAAAGAGGCAAAAATACGAAAAGTATATATATATATATATATATATATATATATATATATATATATATATATATATATATATATATATATATATCAGATTTGTCAATGCATTCTACTTGGTGTTGTTTGTGTCCATGTAACCCTCCAATTTTAGAATCACTCGTTTCAAAACCGGTGCATATATGGACCATAAACCGAAATAAGAGAATCATAGTGCCAAGTAGATCCACCTAATCTCATTTACGTTATTTTATAATCAAATAAATAATAAAAATTCATAGATAATGGAGAAAGTCATCCTTATACTTTTAAAATCTTATAAAATTATCCTATATCTTTATCTTTATCGTATCCACCGTAACACTCTTGGAATCTTTAAAAAGAGACTCATTGTGCCCGTATTCTTAAAACTCGTTAAAACATAAAATTACCCCTTATATCTCTACAGAAAAGCAGGATGACTATTTTCTTAAGAATTTCAGAGGTATTATAGTAAATACGATAAAAATAGAGATATAGAGATAATTTTGAAAGATTTAAAAGTTATAGGGATAATTTTCCCTAAATTAATCACGAAACTTTATACTGTTTTGCCTTGAAACAACCAAGTTATTGATACGATATGTTTTCACTTATTTATTGTTTTATGCCAATGTCAGTTTGAGATAGCCCCATATTAAAATTTTCGCTTCTCCCCCCATTTCTTACCAGCATATAGTTAAAAGGAGACCCCTTCAGATCGAGGGTACACAATCCTTCACCAATTTTGCAGGTGATGTCTCTAGCTAGCTAGGTTCAAGGTCTTTACCATTCAAGTAATCCTATGGAATGGCATATATCACATAAAGTGACAGTGTCGTATCCAAGGACCCTAAAATCTACGACCTTTTAAAATTCTAGATATCATAAACTCATAGGTCCTTTAATGCCCACAAAGAAGTTCGAGTTGTCAAAAAAGTGACCTCTTTTGCGGCCCATGGTCTAGAATAGGGCCTGAGGAACATTTGTGACTTGGGTCTGGTTACAGATTAAGGCCCGCTTAAGGTTTGGATGACAGTGACTTGCAGCAAACTTTCAAACTAGTCTCTAAGCCTCACTTTGATACGTAGTTAATCTTGGGTTAGTCATAGTTTAGCTTAGGTTTAACTACTTTTGAAGTCTAAATTATTTTGATACTTAAACTTGGATTAAACCGGGAGGATGAGTATTAAATTCGGAGTAACTCTGGATTTCAAAATCCACCTCCAAGGTGGATTTAGAAGGGTTAACCCAGCAATAAATACACAATAAATGCACCCTCTCTCTCTCTCTCTCAATATTTTACTTATAAATATTAGTGAGTTAACCCTTTAACTACCAAATCACAATAGATTCAAACTAGATTAGCCCACCTACTTATTTCCGAGTTAATACTCTTACTATCAAATTAAAAATAGACTAACTATGGACTAACCTAAGTAATTTAATTTAACCCAAACCTCCTACCAAAGTGAAGCTAATTGGTCCATGTCATTGGAAGGACGTTGGGTGCCTCCAATGCGCTGAACGCACGTAACCCGAGTCACTTTGTATGTAGCCCGTTGCTGCACTCTTCATGTAGACTCGTAAGAGTGAAAGTATTGTAGATTAGTGAATAATAAGTCATGCTAGTGAAAAATAGTCCATAAGAGTGAAAAAAGATATAAGGTATTTTTCACTGTTGTGAAATATTTTTCGCTGCTATGAGTTTATGACCTATTTTTCACTTTTATGGATTATTTTTCACTCTTATGGAATATTTTTTCACTCTAACGAAATATTTTTCACAATTACAAACTACTTTTCACTGATGCACACTATTTTCACTTCGCCTGGGGTTCACAAGAATGCCTGGGTTCAGGTGCGACGCATATCGGGCTTCATGCGATCGGTGCATTGAAGGCGTGTGATATATATACTTTTAACGACGTGGATCAATCAGAAACGAGTTTGCAATGCGCAAGTCATTCTAATATCATAGCCGGGTCTCGAAGAACTCAATTGAAACTGTGGATGGATTTTTAGGTGCATTAATTTGGGTCCATTTACATAAATTGGTGTCAAAATCAGAGTGGAGAGAAAATATAAATTAAGACATATTAATCCCACTGCACAAATCATAAGTTTAGAATCTAAATCTTTTGCTTACAAAAGAATCTCTCATTTTACTTTTCACTCAAAACACTTGGAATAAAATACAGGGTTTCTCATTTTACTAAAGACCAAGGACATTCATATTGTTGTATGTCAATTGAATCGACCTTTGTAAGGAGAAAGAAGAAACAATAAAAGGGATTTTTTACATATATATCTCTATAAATATCAGTGTTGTCAAATAAACTCCTCATTTAGACATATTATCAAAAATATCTTTGATATATCTTGAATAATCGCGGTTATACTCTCGTCATAATCTCTGTCTGCTTAATTAAAGCGAAGTATGAGTTAAAACAGAAAATGACTAACCTACTCTAGGTTAGCTCTCTCTCTCTCTCATTCTCAATGGTTGGTTTCCCACTGAAGAATAACATGAGGAAGGGGTCTTTCTGCATTTTCGGATGGCATAAATGGGGGAGGGGAGGCGGAATCGGTGGCGAGGGTGCACATAGTCATTGTTGGCAGTGGCGCAGTTGGTTGTGCCCGAGATGGCAGTGGCGACGGTCGTGACGATGATAGTGGCATCAGGGAAGGGGCCTGTGGAGGGGGCAGAGGGGAGGTGGGGGCCGCAGAAGCGGCACGACCACAGTAGCGAGGGTCACAAAACTGACAGGGTTGGGGGGTTCACGAGTAGTGCTGGGAGGGATGGAGGAGGGGACTGTTGGCTAGGGTGGGGGGTTGCCTACTTAAGGAGAGGGGGGCTGTGGGGTGGGGGTTGGGCCGCAGAACCATCGGGGTGGGGGGATATTGCGAGCAATGCCGGGAGGGGAGGGGGTTGCTCATCAGCGTTGAAGGCGGAGAGGGGGTCGGGAGCGATTGGGGGTAGGGAGGGGTGGGGGGAGGCTTGCTCTGTGGAGGGGGAGAGGGGGGTAGGGAGGGGTAGGGGGGGCTACTCGTCGCATGGGTGAGAGGGGGCCAAGAGGGACAAGGTGGGGGTGCTTGCTCGTTAGAGGGGAGTGAGGGGCCAGGAGGGACATGGAGGGGGGTGCTCTCCTGAGGAGGAGAGGGGGGTAGGGAGGGGTGTCGGGGGGGGGGCTATTGAAAAAATGATATCTTCAAGAATGCACGACCAAAGGATTTCTCCATCATGCAGATCAACAAATAGTAAACAGAATTAAAGTTAGAGAGATCAAATTCAGGTCGAAACACGATGTCACTTTCTTTAGAGTCGTTTCACCCCTACACGATGCAATAGACACTACGGCAAAACTTCCTCCAAAATACGATGACCCAAACGATGGCGCTACAAAGGTGCACTCTAAGTTGTGACGTCGGGACGAACACCACAAAGACCACTTCAAACTCTTACAGAGAAAGATGACAGAGTGGAAGAGATGAGAGAAAGATCAGTTCGCATAGGCCCAACCCCAAGATCAACTTCTCCCCTAAATAGACTTCCAACATGAGTCTAAAAATAGGTCAAGCACGTGAAAAGATGCTCCCGTTCCCAAATGGATGTAGGAGAGAATCCGAGGAGTTGCAAAGGGAATCCAAGAGACGGTCAATCAAAGAGTGAAAAAAATAAAAGAAAAATAAAAATTGAATATCACACGCACGACACAGTATCGACAAGGTAAGGCAATACGCACGCGTGTGTTATAGAGGATAAGGCCCCAAAAGTCCAAAAACTCAAATAACCCAACTACCATATAATCTCCCTAAAGGAGTATACAAGATAGTCAATGGTCCCAACTAAAAGTAGATGAAAACATTTTTCATCTTCCAATGTGAGACAAAATCACACAAGAACTCGTACTTTGTAAATTTTAAAGCATTAAATCCAATAGGTGCTACTCCCGGAGGGGGAGATCGGGGGAGGGATCAGATGGGGGAAACTCACTCTCTCTCTCTCTCTCTCTCTCTCTCTCTCTCTCTCTCTCTCTCTCTCTCTCTCTCTCTCTCTCTCTCTCTCTCTCTCTCTCTCTCTCTCTCTCTCTCTCTCTCTGTGTGTGTGTGTGTGTGTGTGTGTGTGTGTGTAAGTCAGAGTATTTTGGGTATTTTACATATCCTAATATTTTTGGTGCCCCATATTCCCTCGAATATTTGTCTTTCGTTGACGGCTGAGAATCGCAGGGGTGTAAACCCAAGCATTTAAGATATATCATATATACTATTGATAATAGATCTAACTGAGATGTTTATTTGACAAAACCACTATTTGTTGGGGGTATATATGCCAAAGAACCCCAAAATAAAATTAAAATTTCAAGGCATCTCCATAATAGCGGCAAATAAATATGACAGTTCTGGATGTCCTCAATTAACTTTAGGCAATTTGTAATTTAAGGCATCTCCATAACAGCGGCAAATAAATATGGCAGTTCCCTTACGTGAGATGATATATCAGCACATATATGGTATCCAAAACTTGATGATAATAGCTACATTTGGGGCGCTTTTGATATACAGTACTTTCGGTTCAAAGTCATTAATTTCAACTCCCACTTGCATATATAAAGAATACTTAATTGATATAATAACTTGATTTTGAATAGTTATATAAGTCAATTTTTTTTATAAAATCTCATTTTCCCTGATCCGGAAATTTTTAATTTAAAACTTTTAATTAGAACTTAAAAATAACTACATATAGATGGCTTCCATAATTTATTAGTCTTTTCTTAGATCAATTAAACTGAATGTGAGAACCTAAGAATACTTTCAACCAGAAGCTTCATCAAGATGGGCTAACCAAGAAACCTGACCTGGTTTTATATTTTCCCTGACCTTGTGGCTGCCCACTATTTAAGACCCTCTTTAAGTCACAACATATAACCTGTCATCTCTTCTTTTCTACACATTCATACGCTAGGCTCCTAGTTGATCATATGATGTTGCACATTTATTGTATAATCCGATAAACCATATATATATATATATATATATATATATATATAAACAAACGTGTGGGTTGACTTGCTGAATGTCCTATTAATAATTAATACGAAGAGAGATGATCCACCGTGCACAAGCAAATTAACCATTCAAACGGGAACCCATGAGTTTAGCTACCCAACTTCGCATTGAAAAGATAGGGTTCTTCGTTACGTTGCCAATGTCTGGCCACAAAATCCCGTACGATCATTAATTCTATGAAAACATGTACCCGCAATTCGGAAGACACCAAATTGAATTGTTCTTCGGGGTAGATATGGGAACGATCAATTATAACCCTCTGCCTCTTTCTGCAAGGAACCTGTCAGCCACGGACAGACTAAGTCTAACCATTGAGCACAACGTTCAAGTATACGAAAATAAGAGAAATGTTTATTACATACTCTCAATTACATCGTTTAATAATGTATCATCTTTTTAAAAAAAATCTTTTTAATCTTAACGTTGTACATCAAATAAAATTTGTCCATATGAATAGTGTAAATTCTCACATAGAGTTTTATTTTTCTTAGACTACTCGGAGAGGGGAATAGATGACGTGAGATCGCGCTAAAATAGCATGAGTCTCACACCCAAAAAAAAATCAAAAAAATAAATTAATACACCAATGGATGGGGTAATTAAGGGAGTGACGTAATAAGCATTTCTTCTAAAACAAAATCTTATTCTAGTGTTATGTCTTAAATCTTTTTGTCATAAGACACACACACACAGATAGATATATATATATATATATATATATATATATTTGTATATGCAATTTTTAGGCGTGGATGAGGCTGTCGGGTTCCCGAAGTATTAACTAGCTAAGCGCGTGGGTTTGACTTGAATATATATAACAAACGGTAACGCGCTAGTAACGTTCCTTGCACGCATTATTAATTACGCTATGAAGAACATGCGTGTGGACGAATTTCTTACATTGACAAAATATATGCAGTTTATTAATCTCCGAAGTTTGTGAACTTGCGGAAACGAGAACAGTAAAAAATGGTAAATGTAGCCTCAAATCAAGCACGAAATATCGCAACTTATTAATCACGAAGGGACTGTTTGATAATCGATTAGGGTGGGGGAGGATACGAGAGAGAGAGCAATGAGTCTCACCGCTCTCCTCACATATTAGAGAGTTAATCGGGGTCTGAGATCGCTTGCGTTAACCATGCTCAATTATCAAACAACCCATAAACAGTTAGATCACTATTGGCTGATTTAAGTGAGGAGGTGTGATCATAGCCTTCAGTTTTACTCAGCCGGGCATTTTAATTTTACTCAGGGTTAAACAAGATTAATGAACAACGACCCGCCCATGCATGCTGACCGAAGGATTCACTCACCGTTCATGCATGCCTCAGCATTGCTACCCACGCCTGAAAAGGAAACCAATACATGCAGCTGTTGGGTTCAGATAACAGCCCTGCATCAGAAAATAAATTAACCATGGGCTTATCGTATGAAGAGACTGTTAAACGCTCCGGGGATCAAAATTCTACCACTGCCAAACACTACCTATTTACTCTCGTTCTCTCCTTGCACTTGAAACTGAAGATTTTCTTTGGAAATAGAAGGCCAAATCTTTAATTGGAAAACGTTTTCCTGACGGCAAAGTCTCTCCACTTAAATTTCTTGATGCAGATTAATCCAAATAGTGTCCTTCCTGGGCAGTAACTATATATTTACTGTAATTGAAGATATACACACGTCAAATTTATCTGCGAGTAGGAAAACATGAATCGGAAAACTTCCCCGTAAAAAGACTTCCATTTTTACATCCCCAGAAGTACAAATTGTGAGGGATAAGGGATTCCCACGGATGTCCTTCTCGAGAACCAGAGTGATGGACACGACCTGAAACCACCGAGCCACGCGAGACAACCAGACGGAGGCCCAGATGGAGATTTCTGTCCCGAACGGCGCTGTTGGCACCCTCGCGATCGACTTGCTTCAGCAGAGTCACACCCTGCGTGACTATCAAACGCGGGCATTAGACGGGTAAACGGATCGAATACTAAATAAATAGTATAATATTTAAATTCATATTTGATTAATAATTAAATTAGTTAATATTTAATTAAATTATTACTTAAATATTTCATTTAAATAATTATCCGATCAATATGATTTTAGTTCAAATTTTAAATGAATAATTATTAGACCTACTTGAAAGTGAGTTGTGCAAAAATATCATGAGTTATTTTTTTTTAAAATAAAATTTATTTTTATTTTGAGAGAGATTATCAAAAAATTAGATTTCATCCTAAAACATAAGAGAGAACTTATCAAATAATATATTAAGATTTGAGTTAATTATATATAGAATATGTGGATCTCCGTATATTCATCTAAGAATTTATATTTAGTCAAATAATATTAACACGGATATCTCAATATTCGACTTCGTATTTAATTAATAATCAGATTATCTAAAATTTAATTAAATTATTCATCTGATATTTTATTTGAATAATTATTTAATCAAATAAATTTAATTATAAATTTAATTTAAATTTTAAAAAAATAATTATCATAACTAACGTGCAGCAACCTCTTAAACTCTAACTAAAGATCGATCGGCATCTTTGCGTGAGGAGAACACACATTGACACCCCATAATCCAATAACTTCCAATCCTCGCCGAGTTATGATATCCCCAGGGGTGGTGGAGTGTGGTGCAAAACCAGAGGGGACACGGCCGCCATTCCCGCGCCCCCATGTCATGCCACCTCTACTCCGTCTTTTTTTTGGTAACGCCTCCTCCTTGACCCCAGCCCAGCCCCGCCCTGATCGTCTACGTACGTAGAAGCTGTGTTATAATTGAGGGAGAGGGTAGGGTACCCATGGTGAACGCCGTTCCTGTCGCGTTCTCCCCACTCTCCGGTCACCACCCCCGCCCCACCCACGCAATCCCTGCGAAACGCTGTTACCCACCCAGTTCAGTTTCGCTTTCTGTTCCTTGCAAGGCATCCCCTCCTTCTCCCTCCCCCCCCCCCCCGACTTCTTCTTCCAGACCCATCCAAACCCATTTCTCTATTACCCTTCTCTCCATCCTCGATCACAGCATATAAATGAGTCATCACCAAGCTGACCCCCCTAACATAAAATTTATACTCTAGGAATTATAACTCAGCGGAGAAGAAGAAGGAGGAGGAGGGGGGACAGAGTTGTAGGTAGCTGATCATGGCGACAAACGGGAACGACGTGGAGGCACAGCACCAACGGGAGCAGCAGAAGCAGCCATTGTTGGACCCAACACCAACGCCTAGCCAAGATCGCCAGTCCCTCATACGGCAAGCCATCAGCCAGACGTTCAAAAGCACCGCCCACCTCGCCAACCTCCTCCCCACGGGCACCGTCCTCGCCTTCCAGTTGTTGTCCCCCATCTTCACCAATCAGGGCCGGTGCGACGTCACGTCTCAAACCATGACAGCCGCCCTGATGGCCCTCTGCGGCCTCTCCTGCGTCCTCCTCAGCTTCACCGACAGCTTCCGGGACTCGGCGGGGAACGTCCGCTACGGCCTGGCCACCTTCTCGGGGCTGTGGGCCATCGACGGCACCGACCCGCCGCCGCCGCCGGAGAAGGCGGCCGCTTACAAGATCAAGTTCATCGACTTCTTGCACGCCTTCATGTCGCTGTCCGTGTTCGCGGCGGTGGCGCTGTTCGACCAGAACGTGGTGTCCTGCTTCTACCCGATCCCGTCGGACCGGACGCAGGAGGTCCTGACGGCGCTGCCCGTCGGGATAGGGGTCCTCTCCAGCATGCTGTTCGTGGTGTTCCCGACCACCCGCCACGGGATTGGCTTCCCGCTCTCCCCTAACTGATGGCCGCGCCCATCCGCCTCTTCATCCATTGCACCATCATCTTGTAAGCTTTAGATCACCGCCCTGTAAAGCTTAAGATCCACTTCCTGATCAGAGCGCCCTTCTCATGGGGAGCAGCAGGGCTTGGTACGTACACATGTGATTGCAGTGGGTTTGGGATTGTTGTTTCAGTTTCTTGTCATTCTTTGTACAGGGGTTTGACAATTTGATTTAATTAGAAATGGATTCATTGCGACAAGAGCATGTGCGCGCTCCAATGCAAGATTGTGTGTGATGATCCCAGTACATTAAGCTAGCTAGAACTCTTAAACACGGTATAATTAATCTTGTTTGCAGCTAGAGGAGTTAACGTTTGCATTTCTTTGTGAAGAACATTAAAATTGATCAGACGCTGCAACGATTCCATGCGGTGTAACTGCATCAAGCTCTGGATCAATTCCCTTGAGAATATCGCAGGGCCTTCACGTTTGGACGTTTAAATCTCCGTCGCAGCGTAGCGCTGCAGACTAGCTAGGTAAGCAACAAGGAAGGAACACATCCTTATTGCCACTTTGATCATAAAGGGGTACCCGGTTAGAAGCGGATACGTCATCTCGGGTGGTCTATTCTTAATTCATCTCGTGTGATTTATTTTATTTTTTGATAAGATTTAAAAAATTCAAGCGAAAACTCCAATCTACTTAATTAAAAAAAAAAAATAAGTCATCTCACCTCGAGTAATCCACTCTAATTGAACTTATCCTTTTATCGATTTAATTAAGGATTTATTCTATTTTTTTGATGGGATTCAAAAAATTCAAGCGGATCTCTGATCGACTTAATTAAGAAAAAAAGAGTCAAATAAAAATAAATCATCTCACCTTGAGTAACTCACTCTAATTAAACTTACTCCTTTTATTAAAGTGGCCCTTACTTCTTCCCTTCCAATGGTGTGTTTGGTAACGGTATTTTTTCTAACGATCACAAACCCAAAATTAATGTCAAAAGTGACAATGGAACTATATATATATTAACCTCGTGCGTTTGGCTTCAATTCCTCCACTTGTTAGGCCGATGATTTAATTAATGTTAGGTATATATTGATCGGTGGCTTGCACTGGGTTTAATTTATCAGGTTAATTTTTGGATATATAAATGTAATTACGAAAAGGTGAGGGATCTATATAACTATATTTAATTTGATGAAGATATTATTCGTGCCGTGTGACTGATGACAATGATGGTCACGAGGACTTCCGACGGCCAACGGGCGCAACAACAAACTGTGGCATACACATTATGACGATGAGGTTGGGGTAACCGGGTAATCATATATCGCAGTGAACCGTGGTCCTGTGAGGCTCGGTTTGTTATTAGAACACCGTTACGTGTTGGACTCGAAGGGTAGAACACGATATCCGATCTGGGATAAGTGTTTGTGTGTGTGAGAGTAGTTTCGGTGGATCTCGTATTCTTTCTCTCTTATCTGTTAAGAAATTCAACTAATAATTTGATTGTCAAAGCGGACCTAAATTAATAGTTCAACAGGTACGTAAAAGATATTTTCAAGTGTTCACAAGTTTTCAGCTTTTAAATTATTTTATGAACCAATATGAAAAAAGAATATGTAACGTCTCAAACGTTATTAAATGCTATCAAATTACAGAAGTTAAAAGTTAAAACCTTGACATGATATATATTATTCGCTCACCTCCAAAGAAGAATATTTGTACTCGAATGCAAAGAGTAAATGTGAGTTTCAGTAGCACTTGTGCGCGCCTAAAGGGCTAATTAAAAAGGAGCGCAAGATAATTGAATATAAAAGGACTAATTTCAGTAATATACAATCATCGTCGATTTCTGCAACATGAGATGCCTGACAAAAAGTACCCACGGCCAGGGTTTGTAATCCCGGTCCGAGGTGATTTGACTCGCACAACTCGATCCGATTTAAACGGTGGGTGGAACGCTCGATCGGTGAGTCGTGACCAGAACGTTTCATATATTTAATATTTTATTTTAAATATAAAATATTTTATAAGTAAGATGATTAAATGTCTACATCAATACATCAATTCAAGAGTGATTTGAGTTTGAAACTCACCAATCACATGTATTATTTTAATTTCGTTTTAAGATTTTTATATAAAAACTCAAAATTTCAAGAGAGTTCAATAAATTCGAAGACGTCTTAAATGAAATGCATAAATCACTTAATCAATTGAACTAAAAATTTTATTATATTATTTTATATATAGAGAATCTTTTTTTATTTTAATATCTGACGAGATAAATCAAAGATGGAGCGAGACAGTATCGTTCGAGACGACCAAAAAATCTGTCTGGGACGACAAATCTTACCCACGGGACTGGCATTGTGGTGGATTCACCTCTTCTATCTCGTCATGGAATGGCGCGGGCTCGATCTTGTCCTTCTTGCGTCTCCCTCCTCGTGCTACAGTGCTCCCAGGGAGGTTTAATCGAGCCAAATCCCAAGCGCCATATGGATTCGAACTCTCGACTCATTTCCTTCCTCGTTATCCTTCGGTCTCAGACCACTCGACTACAGGTCGAGCGAAAGAGAGAAGACATGCAAGAAAATAATAAATGGAAATCATTTGCTTTGTCCAACTCAAAACACCCTGGACGGCAAAGCTTAGGCAATGACCCAGCAAGGGAATTATGCCACAAAAATTTTAAGGCCGACAAGCAACTCAGATCAAATCAGAGGATTATGATGAGAAAGCTCAATATGACGGTCCATGCAGGGAAGAGACGGAAGAGATGACTTTCATAGAAGATATATTTTAAAGATCTAAATGATCATGACGTGGAGTGCAAACAAGAAGAATTGGATGCGGTAAAAATAATAATAATAATTTTTAAAATAATGATGAACATTTTCAAATTTAGTCGAAGTCACCTTCCAAAAAGCAAATGAAACAATAGATCAAACTTGCCCCGGGAAAATATTTTCATTATGTTTTAATAGCTTCAGAAACATCATCAAGCTAAGAATTGTGTGTCAAGGTCATAAGAAAAAGGATATATATTTTGTGTACGTGCAAGTATTCCCCGAGGCTCAATAGTTATATTTGAATGACCGTCATGACTTAGTGACTCGACTCTCTATGACCTAAACACGATTTTATAGGGTTGCCACGCAGGTTCCTCTACCAAAGTGCTACAGGAAAGGTAACAAGAGAGATGTCTTCCTTTTTGAAGAAGGAAACTTCTAGGAGAGATGTTTATTTAGTCTGTATTGACATAGTCATTGTCGCTGCCTCCGCCTGTCTCTAGGACTTGATATTCTAAATTTATTTGTAAGTCTATTACTTGTGCTAAAATTCAAAGGGTTCGGTCGATTTCGTCCGGGTTCGAAGTCATCACTACGTCTGCATGTCTGACTGTATTTTTAGATTTTTTAATAAAGTACACAAGAAATCAACGAGAGTGTTTTCATAAGGAGTACTAACAATAGAATGAGAAGTGTTACGAGATTCAACAACAAAAGTTAAGAGATGCTCCTCTACCTTTACTTTCTTTTTACGGTAGTTTCTAATCTCAAGATCAAGATAGTCTAATTTATTCGTAACTCTATTGATTCTGAAAAACTCCAAAAGAATACTTTCGATTTGGAAGTCAGTAACTTGTCAATCTTGGACCTTCACAAGCCTTTTACTATTCTTTGAAACCATTTCCCTCACTACCGTTTGAAAGGAGACACGAGGCCATATATATATATATATATCTCTCTCTCTCTCTCTCTCTCTCTCTCTCTCTCTCTCTCTCTCTCTCTCTCTCTCTCTCTCTCTCTCATAAAGATGTTTCTACACAAGGTTTGTCGTCCCGGGTGTCTCGGCCGTCTCGATCACGGCTTGGGGCAAGACAATACCGTTCCACTCTGTCTCGATCTATCCCGTAAAATGTCAAAATAAAAAAAGACTCTTTATATATATAATATATATATATATATAATAATATAACAAAAATTTTAGCTTAGTTGATTAAAGTGACTTGTGCACTTCATTTAAGACGTCTTAGGTTTGAATTGTTGAACGCCCTTAAGATTTTAAGTTTTTATATGAAAATCTTAAAAAGAAATCAAAATAACACAGGTAATTGGTGAGTTTCAAACCCAAATCACTGAAGACACTTAACCATCTTACCTATAAAATTTTTTATATTTGAAATAAAATATTAAATATATGAAGCGTCCCGATCACGACCTAAGGCCCGGACGTCTCGCCCATCGTCTGAGTCGGGTCCGGTCGTGCGAGTCAAGTCGTCCCGACTCGATCCTGCAAACCATGTTCCAATAGGACAAAAGTGAGTATCAAAATAATTTTTTTTTTTGAAAGGGAGGTCCCGCTTGTAGGCATGAATCCAGTTAAATGGTGATCCCTTTTTTTTTACGGCAATAATACCGTGCATGTCATTTCAAATGAACCCCACCATGGTCATACATATATATATATATATATATGCAAGAGAACCTAGCAAAATGGGGTTTTTTTTATCAAAACACTGTACTACGTTTTCCTTACTGCACTTGAGAGAAAAAATATCCAGCAGATAAACAAAATAGATAATGATAAGTTGGCATATTTGCCGGTTCGAACGGTATATTCGCCTGGCTTATTTGTCAGTAACAGCGCTCCCCGACTTTGATAATCTCCTGTTTAACCGAGTCGAACAAGCGATTTTACCTTGTTTTGGTCGAACAGTGGGTGCTCCCCGACGATAAGTGCTCCCCGCCGGCACCAGCTCCTCCAGGCATCGGTTGCCTCTGCGACTGGTGCGTCGACTTTTGGTCCCCAAGGCCCTTCTCCGTCTTTTACCACCGTGGGCGGCTGTGCGGTGGACCGAAGCCCTCCTGGCCCCACTTCTGTTCAGTCGTCTTCCCCGGCAAGCCCGCCCGACTTGCAGGCCCTTCCCAACTCTAGGGTTGCGTCTCTGCCAGGAGCGCCTGCCAAGCTTCTCGCAAGTGATGCTGTGGCTGCCCCCTCCGCCCTCCGTCTGCCAGGAGTTCTCAGAGGAGATCCAACTCCACTAGTTTCACTCGGGACCGCCGATGGGTTTGACTGGTTGCTCTGTCTTGCTAGTCGCCGATGGGTTTGACCGTTGGTTATGTTCTTCTTTTAATTTTTTGGGCTTTGCAGTTGTGTTGTATTGGCCCCTCTTATCATCTTTGACAGGGTGTTCCCTCTCACCTGGATCATACTCGTCCATTGTATCTCCCCATGTTATATTCGTTTTCTTTCTGCATTTCTTATTGGAAATTAACTTGTCTGGTGGCCGGGGTGACACGTCCTATCCCTTCCGCAATGAAGGAATGAACGGACTCCCTAGTTCCCCACCTTACAAGTATTACCTTCAGTTAAAAAAAAAGGGCAGACCATTCGAGTGGGAGGGGTCAAACGGCGTATTTGCCCTCTAACCCACTTATCTATCAAACAGGCCTGACGAAGGAGTTTGTCTCACCACTCGTAGATACGAGTAGGGCTGTCAATGAGTCCGGCTCGGGTTGTTAATGGGTCGGGTCAGATTTAGGTAGATTCGGCCCGACCCCGATTTATCAAGATTAAGGCCCGAGCCTGGCCCGGGCACGACCTGTGTCGTGCTAGGCCGGGTCGTGCCCAACATTATGTAAAAAATATAAAGTCCGACAAAGGTCCGACCCGACTCGACAACTTAAATAAAATAATAAAATAAAAAATTAATATAATTAATAATATAAAATTTATAATCTCACTAAATTAATTAAACTTTTGATATTAATTACATATTTTGTGTGAAAAGAAAATTTTAAAATTTCTAATTAAGTAAACTAACATAATTGTAACTAAATAATTTTTAAAATTTGAAGTGAGAATAAAAAAAGAGAACATGTCGGGCCGACCCGCGGGTCGAATTCAAAGCCCGAGCCCGACCCGCGAGTCTAATCGGATCAGGCTTTTAAGTCCGACTAAAAGTTCGCAAGTCGAAAAAAGATCTTGCGACATGACCCGAAATCGGGCTAGACCCGCAGACCTGTCGGGCCAACCCGACCCGTTGACAACCTTAAATACTAGTGAAATCCATGTACACTTGGCCCAATATACAAATGGGCTGAAGTCATGTCTGCGTTATTTCGTATCTGAGTTTGACTTGTTACATGTTTAGGATGTACTGTATATTTTGAGTGTATAATATTTTTATTTTTAATATTTTTTGAAATAACTTCTAAAATATTCTGACTTGAGTGTAAGTCACGTCACTCTCGAATTATTTAAAAATATTAAAAATAAAATATATCGATTTAAAAAAATAGAGGTAACATTATTCATTTGATATGATTTTTTATTTTTTAAATAATCTGATAATAACGTAATTTACACTTTAAATTAGAATATCTTAAAGACTGTTTTAAAAAATAAAAAATAATAATTTAAACTCACTGCACAGTAGTAATCCGCATTACACCCGATTGTGCATTGAGCCTTACTCTTCTTATTCACGAGTTCCTCTTCAACGATGAACTGAACAAGTGGAGAAGATGATCGATGAAATAAGGGATAAATCAGATTGGAAGGTTATCAACAATTCGAAAAGGTATTACATATTGCCTTGATTACTTACCTATGTTTAATTGGTCTGCATACTACGAAGAAATAATCAAAATTTTCTTGCATAAGTCAGACTCCGGAGTTGGGCGAATTGTCCTGAAGAAATAAAAGGAATCAGTTTTTTTGGGCCAGGTAAAGGAAATCAGTTAAAACTTAAAAACATTCAGTTTGAATAGTCGGCCATGGAAGGTTTTGGTTGACGGCACAGCCAATTTCTTTTTGAAACATAAAAATTATTATTAGAGGTAAACTTATGAAAAAATATTCTTTAAAATAGATTAATAGACATAACATTAGATTAATTAAAATATTACATAAATATCATTTAAGTGTGATTTTTTAAAATTTTTTGACAAAAACTGATATGCCTATAAATAAATATAATATTTTTGTATAATTTAAATTTACACAATGATATGTCTACTAAAATATTTCTAAGAATATTTTTCTATAAATTCACCAATAATAATAATTTTTATACAAAAAAATCTTTTTTTCAATGTTTGATTTCATTTAGATATATGTTCATATAATTTTATGGATGATCGGACAGTTAAAAAATAATATATATATATATATATATATATATATATCTCTTAAATAATAGGCCGATAATTGCTACCCCATTTAGTATGTATGATCTTTATTTTTTCATTTTTTAAATAGTTTGATCTACAGACATCCACCTCGTTGGCACCCCGATGTGACCTATTCTTTTGAAAAAAAAAATTGACCAATACCCCCACTGGTTTAGCACACGTGCTGTTGCACCAGTTGCAGTCAAGATTTATCGTCCCGGGTGTCTCGACCATCCTAGTCACGACCCGGGACGGGACAGGATGGTACTCTCTCAGTCCATCTCGTCAAATGTCAAAATAAAAAAAGACTCTTTATATATATAATATATATATATAATAATATAACAATTTTTTAGCTCAATTGGTTAAGTAATTTGTGCGCTTCGTTTAAGACGTCTTAAGTTTGAATCTGTTGAATACCACTGCAGTCAAGATTTGTCGTCCCGGGCGTCTTGGCCGTCTCGATCACGGCCCGGGACGGGACGGGATGATACCGTCTCGCTCCGTCTCGGTCCATCTCATCAAATATTAAAATAAAAAAAGACTCTTTATATATATAATAATATAACAAAATTCTTAGCTCAGTTAGTAAAGTGATTTGTGTACTTTGTTTAAGACGTCTTGAGTTCGAATCTGTTAAAATCAAAATAACACTTGTAATCGGTGAGTTAACCGAAGAAGACACTTAACCATCTTACCTATAAAATATTTTATATTTAAAATAAAATATTAAATATATGGAGCGTCCTGGTCACGACCTACCGCCTTGGCGTCCCGCCCACCGCCTGGGTCGGGCTGTCCCGAACTGGGATTACAAACCCTGGTGAAGAGTAATGCGTCTCACAATAAAAAAACAAATTACAAATTACTAGTATCTTTGCAGAATTGTTTTTCTTTTTTTCATATTATTTTTAATTAACTCACTACATCCTAATCCTCTCAAAAAAAACTATTACCACCACCAACTATTCGCATTCCATTAGAATCTCTTATTTGACCCTAACAACTTTTAATTAAAATTAGAAATAGTCAAAAATATCCCAAATCTTTCCTAAACTCTCTCTCTCCCCCTCTCTCGCCCATGTTAAAAACAGCTTTGTATGATAAGGATATTTTCATCCCAAAATTCAATTGTAGAGAATAAAAATAGAATATTCCGTAAATCATCAAGGGAGGCAGGGGTATTTTTGGCATTAGATTAATATAAAAATTATTAAAAAAATATGAAAAATAAAAGAGATATATTTTTACCAATAAATTATAAAGAGGATATCTTAAAAAACCTAAAAAAAATTTATGGGTCACATTACGTGTGCATAGCATCAGATTGTTTAGTTCAACATTCGATGTTGTAGTAATAAATTAAAGTCTGAGCTCGGTTTGAACTTGATCTGCCAAATTTTTTTGGGCTATATTTTTCTATTCATAGAAAGAATTAATTTTTAGTAGAGATTAATAGCGTTGGGTCAAAGCAAACTTTGACTATGCTATAATTATGTCGAGTGGAAAAAAGGAAAAAGTGAATAAATTGCTGTTATGCATGTTCGGTTCAGGAACCCATGCGATAAGTTAATTGGAAGAAGAGATGGATTAGGTTGAGTGGTGTTGAATCCATAAAATTGCGGTGTTGAGATACAAAGGTTTATGGTCATAAGTATATTAACCACAACTCATTTAATCAATACAGGATTATTATCCAGGGACTATGCCTAAATTCTAATACTCCCTCTCACGATCATGATGGGCCGTGGATATTAATTGGGTGGAGGTGGCAGGAGTTAGGTCATTTGACCTGCTCTGATACCATGTTGAATCTACAAAACTACGGTGTTGAGATACAAGGGCCCAAGTTCATAAGCACATGAACCACAACTCATTTAATCAATATGGGACTATTAACCAAGGACTGAGAGTATGCATAGTAATTGGTACTTGCATGAACTCTCCGTACGTAACTTATCTATATCCGGCAAAGAATTACACCATTTGAAATCATAGACTACACTTTCAGCACCGCATCATTGAGGGCAGCATGTGCCTCTTTGCTAAAACGTTCTCACCATGGCCTCATGCGGCAATACCAACAACACTGTCATAGTCTTCAAGATGTTCGGGCGAGTGCTCAACAGGGGTGGATGCCCAGATTGCCGCACTTGCCTGGGAAGAGCGATGGAAAACTTCCCCAGATGTGGTTGGTACTTGGAGGTCCAGGCAGCGATATGGAGCAGATGGCGACCTTACGGCTTAAATTAATATAGGGCATGGTTCGCTGACTCAGTTCAAGTCAAGTTGACTCTGGTAGATTTATTCGGATCCCTTGGAATAGACTCGGATCGAGTCGTTCTTCCCTATCTCTCTACTCTTCTTTGCGACATTTCAAATGTTCTTTGATGAAGATTCAAATCGGACGGTGGCGACAAGGATCCGACGGTGACAGACGAGATCTAGCGATGACGGTGAGAATCCGGCTAGGAAGGGCGTTGTCGGTCACTGTGAGGGGCTGCCGGGGGTGGTGTGGGGGTGCCAAGGTGGGCTGACGGGATGAGAGGTGATGGGGTGAGAGAAGAAAGGGATGTCGAGGTGAGAGGGCGTTGGAGTGGGGGAATAAAAGGTTATCAAAATGAGATGAGTCAGATCGAGTCGACTTGAGTTACATGTAACTTGAGTGTATCGTACCGAATTAGAGTGATCCGATCTGGCACGTATCACCGAGTTGACAAACCATAATATAGAGCGGATGACGATTTTGTGGCTCGTGAGAGAGGGAAGCTTTAGGAAGAAATAGTAATTATGGAAAGGATAAACAATGCAAATGAGACGAGGAAACATAGCACTGAGCTGTACACACTAGACCTTTCTATTTGATTTCGTGTTTCTCTTAAAATACTAGGAGGCAGCAAATAACCTCTAATCCGAGCCAAAGAAACGGTGTCGTCGTTAACCTGATCCAAAAAGCCCAGACTCCCCTTTCGCTGGCGGCCTCACGCGGGGCTCGCCATCCCGATGGCCGCGACGGTTGGACGGGACGAGCGCGCGGCCGAAGGCCTCTCCTTTGGGATTAGGAATAGGATGACGCTGTCGGCCCCACTCATCCCCTTGTGCGCATCACCACCAACGTCTTCCCACGGTGGGGCCACTGGGTTCGTTAGGAATCTGAGAACCTGACAAAACTGCGCCATGGCGCAACATGCCCGCTCAGAGGTACAAGTAAGCCGGTGTGGCGTATAACCATGCTCACACATTCTTATATCCAAATTTTCTGTACTTTCTTTTTTCTGGACAAATGCGTAACAGACCTAATTTTAGATTTTTTTTTTCACATTCTACTTTAGAACAGATCTGTCAATAAATTATTTATCTTAAACCTTTGTAAAGTTGACAAATAAACCTCTATGTCACAGTTGGCACTAACATGTGGTAGATCGGGTTCGTCGACTCTATGATTCATATTGGATCAAATTTCCTCTACTCCGACATGATACATCTAATTTAAAAAAATTATAATCTAATTCGAAATGACTCTGAGTGTGACTCGTATCAATTTGATCGTCTCGTTCCAACCCGATCATTATTCGGGTTTAACTCGAAAATCAAATAGAACCGATAGATTTGATTCGGTTTGATTTGAGTTGAAATTTAAAATTTTTCAGTTTGAGTTCAAACTGAACCGTATGAAAAAATTTGGTTTGATTTTGTTTTAAAGTTTAGAAAATCGAACCGAACTGAATAACCCGAATTTAAAGATATTTTTGTAAGTTAATATAAGTATATATGTAACTATAAACCTTAATTCAAAAGGTCCAATCCTCCATTCTGATGGGGTTTCTGACTCTATGAAATATGTTTCAAATCACCTTTCATTTTACTATAACTGAAGTTCTTAATCTTTTATGTGAAAATATTATGGAATTTATTCTTATAAGTTACAACTTTTTATGTTATATTTTTAATATTTACTTTATTTAGTAGAAAAGTTTTTATCTCACCTTTCTCTACTCTTGTTTGAATCTAATTTAATTTCTAAAAGGGGAGATAAATATGGTTCAAACCGAACTAAACTAAATCAAATCAAATGATTTGGTTCGATTTGGTTTCAAAGTAATTTGATTTGGTTCGATTCTGATTGAAACCTTAATTCGATTCGATTTTGTTTGAGAAAAACTCTCTTCAAATCAAACCAAATCAAACCGTGTTCACCTTTATATAATATTACTGAGTCTACAAAGTATGTGATAGACCCAACCCATCCAATGGCTGCCGATTAAAGCTATGAAAAATGTCTCTTCTTCTTTCTCACACTGGGGAAAATCTTCTCCGTAAAATCAGACATTGAACCATTAGGGCCGCTTTGTTTTTCGGTTGAGGATACCGTGTTCGACCTTAGAGGGTTGAACACGGTGCCCGACCCTAGATAAAATTTGTGTGTGTGAGGGGAGAGTGTGCGTTCCCCACATTTCTCTCTCGTCGGGTGAAGAATCCGCTAGCGCTTTTCCGATAATAAAGTGGGATTAACGTTCTTCTCAACCGTTTCAACACACCTTGTGTAACGGTTTTGATGCTTGGGAAAACCTTCTCATATGAAAACCAGACTTCGCTCGAAGAGATCTTGATACAGCTGATCAAGGCCATTTTCCGCCGAGTAATAATCGATGGGCATTGGCTGGTGCTGCTGCGACTCTGGTTGAGTAGTTACAGCGGATAACACGGCCACATATTGAAAATAAGGAGGGATTTTTAATAAATTAACTTTGGACGCATATTAAGAGAGGGGTCTGACAGAGACCGTGACACATCAGTTGTGTTACAAGTGGTGTCGAGGAACGGCGTTACCAAACTTTTCTGTCTATTAACGGGTAAATGGATCTAACTGAACAGCGCAGATATTACGGGCGCCCAACAAGTCGGGTCCCGGGTGGAAGACTCGCCTATGCCCTCGCCTGTGTTTGAATTGTTGCGGGGCTTCCCCATTGGTTGGGCGCTCTGCGCCTGCGCCCACGGACGCACCGACGAAGATGCACCATAAAGCCCCGTTCGGCTTCTTCCGTGCACACGCACAGCGAAGGCGCGTAAAGTAGCCCCCGTCGCGCACGGTGACACCCCGCGCGCCCCATGCCCCCCACCCAAGATCTGATCGGAGAATAGAAATTCTTCGGCGCGCCCGAAACCACACACGCATACTCTCGCCCCGTCCCTTTCGTTTCCCCTCCCTCTACCCACCGGCTTCTCTCTCTCCCCAATGGCGGCGGCGGGTTCGTTCTCCGCCACCGGCGGTGGCATCTCCGGACTGCTCCGGCCGAGAAGGATGCCAAGGGGCACGGCGTTCGGCATCTTCGCCACGGGCGCGCGATCTGGCGGTTCTCTTGTTGATGGTGGCAACCTCATCTGGGGCCGGCAGCTCCGCCCGGGGCTCCTGCTCCAGGGGTCCCTGGAGACGGTGGGACGGTGCAGTATCACTAGGCGACAGCGTCCTCTCCCCGTCGCTGCAGCCGCCTCCTCTTCCCCGGCCGAAGGCAGCGATTCCGCCGGGTGAGGTCCGTCTCCTCCGTTCCGACTCCGTCGCCGGAACTCAGTCCCTTTGGTTTCAGTCACCTCTCTCCATCCTTTTCCTCAGTTCCTCAGTTGTCAAGTGTTCGCAGATTTCTATCCAGATCCTTAACTGCTTCTCTGCAACTTCCCCTGTTTCCTATGATTCTGAAATTGCAGGGAAGGAGAGGTCATGGCCGTCGGGTTCGCGCAGAAGTACCCGGCGCTGGTCACCGGATTCTTCTTCTTCATGTGGTAAGCTCAAGATCGGTTCTGATAGACACATGGAGCAGCTGCTCCGCTCACACTTGCGTCAGTGTCCCATTTGACCTGCTTAGAACATTGAAGTGTGTGGTGGTGTTTCTCCGCAGGTACTTCTTGAATGTGATCTTCAACATCATCAACAAGAAGATATACAACTACTTCCCGTATCCCTAGTAAGTGAGCCCTCGCGGGGGACCCCCTCTCCCCCCAATCTCTTTGGACTTGGTCTGCTTCTGGTCTCTCGTATTGACCACCAGTGATCCCATCGTTTTGCCGCTTGGCGAACCAGTTTCGTGTCGGTGGTGCACCTGGGCGTGGGCGTGGCGTACTGTTTGGTCAGCTGGGTCGTCGGCCTCCCCAAACGCGCTGTGAGTAGAAACCGAACCGGCAGAGTTTTTGGATTTCTGGAAATCTATTTTTATCCGAGGGCGATGGAGGGCCCTGTTTGGCGAGTTTTGCGTTAATGTGGAGTAGCATCTGCCACTCGTTAATAGAGATATTGTATGGCCTTGGCTTATGATGCAATTCCCCAGAATGGGAAAATGGCGATTCCCCTCCCCTGTTAGGTACACGAAAGAGGAGTCCGTCATCTGAACATGAAAGCAGAACAAAAAAGAATAATCAAGCCCTCTGTCATTAACTGAAGAAAATAACGGGTATGCCCACTTTTCAATTGGATTAAGTAGGTGTATAGTACGAGTTCACCTGATCTGAATAATGAAAAGTACATCAAAGGTACATATATTACCAGGTGCCAAGCACAGCAATCTCTGGCTGACATTGTGATATCCATAATTCGTGAACCAACTTCAGGAGTTTTGCTTAATTTTTTAACATCCTGCATGAATTAAGATGAACTACGTGAATAGGAGAAGAAAAAGGTTTTCTTTGAAATGACGAGACTTGCTCTATTTGTAGCCTATTGACTCGAACTTGCTGAAGCTACTCATTCCGGTTGCTCTCTGTCATGCTCTGGGGCATGTGACTAGCAACGTCTCATTTGCTACTGTTGCAGTTTCATTCACCCATACAATCAAAGGTGACCATCTTACTTGTGCTTGCGATGTGGACATGTTAACAGTAGCCATTGTTCTGTTTGTTGAGAGAACCGGAATTCCCATTGCTTAGAGTTTGATTAGGCAAACATTGATTTATGTCAGCTCTGGAGCCCTTCTTCAATGCCGCAGCTTCTCAGTTCATCCTCGGCCAACAGATACCCTTGACACTTTGGCTCTCTCTGGCACCAGTTGTTATCGGTAACGTGCATTTTTCTTTAATACTGTTGTTGTATTTATTTTTTGACAGATTGACATGTGGCTAGAAAACTATAAAAGGAATTATATTTACAATTCATTTGTTACTATATCTAGTTATTAGACCACCCCAGCATAAAGCCTGATATCATTTGTGTTTTTTAACAATTTCTATGTGGGCTTTACTATTATTATAAACACACTTTTTCATCAACTTATCAACATCCTGATCTGTGTTGTTTTTGCCCATATCTTTCGTATCACATAGTCAGTATGCTTAGTGAAACCTTCAGTGTGTCATTATATTCTTCATTTAGATTGTCCTAAAGCATGTCTCATATTAACCAAAACTTAACCTATGCACAAGTTTATATAAGGTGGTTACCAACTTCTGGACAATATCGTAGACTCGTTGTCAGATTTATTAGCTGAAATTCTGGTGACCGGTAGTTCTTTACAAATGTCTATAATTGGCTAATCTTTGTTCATGTCATCTGTGAATCATAATGTTTGTAAAAAAGGCTTGATTTCCCTAGATAATTGCAGGTGTTTCCATGGCTTCTCTCACTGAGTTGTCATTCAACTGGACGGGATTTATTAGTGCCATGATTTCTAACATATCCTTTACGTACAGAAGCATCTATTCCAAGAAAGCCATGGTCTCTCTCTCTCTCTCTCTCTCTCTCTCTCTAATGCTACACTTTACGCCCTCTGTTTCCCTTTCTCTTATGCCTCGTGTTCATTTTTTGCAGACTGACATGGATAGCACAAATCTCTATGCGTACATTTCCATAATTGCCTTAATAGCTTGTATCCCACCAGCCATCATTGTAAGTAAAGTTTTCAATTCCAATAAATTCCACGAGCAGTACTTTTGTGACACAGCTGTAAATTTTCTGACATTTATGAAAGTTGAGCTTAATTTGTGGCAATTCTCAGTTCTAATTTCATTGAGATATGTACCCTCTGTTCTGGGAGAAAGATTAGGGAAGCGTATTTTTCTGTAGTTCTATGCATTTATAAATTTGTGCGGCAAGTTGGATACATTAATATTCTTCATATTAAATCTTATCACTGAATTTTGGTGTAGATGGCTTATGAAGTAACGTTTCCCTTGTACATTTTATATCTCTAACAAGGTGAAAAGCTCCAGGTATTTTTAGAACTTGTGGGGAAACATTGTTGTGTTGAATCCTTCTCACGTCTTTACCACTATCGTACTTGTGTTCCTTTTTTCTGCATTTCTCCAAGTGGAGTCCTCATAGGGACATTACTACTCAGCACCGAATTAACTTTTTGGGGAGACTGTTACTTAAGGGTGTTTGACTTTGTTTCATCATTTGGATGTTCCTGCATCCTCACAGGCGGGATGTAAAGGGAGCTGCCTTGGCACCAACATGGTCCACTTCACCTGTGCTTGCCATCTTAGCTGGTGTCCCGCTTGCATGGTGACACATCTGGGCACCGGTCCAACTTAAGCCCACATAGGCACATAAAGGGTTGCCCACTAGTTAAGCGGCATAGGCACTTCAGCAACCACCAAAATTCTCTTTCATCTACTGCCTGACATGCTTATTAAAACATGTTAAGCTCCACAAAAAGAAAACTATATCTATATCATGCTTGACGCCTTTAATTTTGGCTCCCAAGGGCAGATTGACACCATGCTTTGTAGATGTGTATGTTCTATAACATTTTCATGTTTAAGCCCTTTCATCACTGTATTAGAAAGCATCTAATAATGCAATACTTGGACAAAGATTTTGACCTCTTCTCCTTTCTCACTGATTGCACAGGTTGAGGGTCCCCAGTTGCTTCAACATGGCTTTAAGGATGCAATTGCCAAAGTAGGCCTAACCAAGTTTCTTACTGATCTGTTCTGGGTTGGAATGTTCTATCATCTCTACAACCAGGTATTCTTGTTCGTTCTTTTTCCCTTTCTTCTGCAACTCTATGCTATTATGTCTATAATTCTGTTAGCATGCTTGTATGAACAAGCACGAGCATGGGTGTGAATACCATGCAAACTGCAAATGATTTGCATGATAGGTGCTGCCTCTCTATGTTTCTCGTTTTGGTCGGATATAGAAAATGGTAAGTACACTGGCAAAGCATGGAAGAGTGCATCATATATTTTTTGTCCATGTGACAGCTGGGTCTATGATTAGGACTTGTGAGAAATTATGAGGATCTTGTCTAATAACTCCAATCATTTTAATTGCACGTTAAGTGCTCAAATACATCACAAGCACAGATCTGGCTCTCAAAAGATCGAAGGTCTGTGTTCATACTTCATTGTTATGCCTATGTTTTTCTGTAGTTCTGCACATATGAGGCAGTAGCGCTTAGCTTGGCATATCCTGGCTGCTTACATGCTGGCCATTGACTAATTTTCCATGTGCTTCATGCGTGGACATAGATTTTTAAACTGAAGGAGATGTATGAGTCTGTTCCTTATTTTCCTTTCGGGCATCTTCTCCCACTATTTTATGATTCTTCTATGTAGCCTGCATTAACATTCATGTAACTAACTGTACTCTGATTTACTCTTTGTGACTTTGTCTAATAACTTTTTGTGCTTTCTACGTTCCCTATACCTCAATCATATAGACAGTACCAAGTATAGGCAAATGCTTTTAAGGTTGTTTTGTGACAATCCACCAATTTGTTGCAGAAAAAAATAGTATCCGAGAATGTGGAACATTGACCAAACTCTTTTATGTTGATCTGTTTACTGGTTTGAAGATTCTAGGATTTACCATTGTCAAAAGACTCAAAACATATCTGAAGTCAGGTTATCTTCAACATTATATCCAACGTGGCTAAAGTGTTAAATGGCATGTTTGAAATCATTATCCTATTACTGGAATTTTTAATATCTTCATTTATATGGAGTTTCTCAGGTCGCGACTAACACCTTGGAGAGAGTAGCTCCACTCACACATGCTGTTGGGAATGTGTTGAAGCGTGTCTTTGTGATTGGATTCTCAATCATAGTCTTCGGTATGTGCTAATTATTCATTGTCAATCTCAAATTTTCATTTACTCTCACCTCCAAATTGTGGGTTTTTCGAATTTAATGACTATTACTTGAACTATGTACAGGCAACAAGATTTCCACACAAACTGGCATCGGAACTTGCATTGCTATTGGTGGAGTTGCTCTCTACTCCTACATAAAGGCTAAGATGGAAGAAGAAAAACGGGTGAGTTCATTGCTTCCAGATGTTCTCTATAGCATCATATGTGAAAGATTAATTATCTGATGAGTATTATTGTTCCTCTGTATTTCAATGTTAAGCCAAAAATCTCATATGTAGAAAATGCATCTGGTTACCCCATCTATGAAATGAAAGTGTAGAGAATGATGAGGGCTAACCAATCCAGTTCTTAGAGGAGACATTTAATGCTCTTTCAAACTTCTTTTGGATGTTTCAATTTTATATCTTTTGAGAAGGCTAAAATTCCACAGATGTGAAACTAAAGCCCGACGACTAACTTGAAATTGTTGAAGTTGTTGGATTGTACCATCCAACTCAAAGTCTTAAAGTATTGCATGGAGAGATCTCTACTATGTTAAACACATTTTACTTTGTCCCTTTTCTAATGTGGGGGCTATTCTAATGTGTCTTCTTACGATATGTCAATTTAGGCTTTGTCACGTGAACTATGACAAATATGGAGTGTGTACTGTGTAGACCGGATTATTACCATGGGCTCGATAACAATTGTAGTTTTAGATTTGGGCCATCCAACTTAAAATCTTAAGACATTGAATAGAGAGGGCTCTATTATTTTAAACACGTTTTACTTTGTCCCTTTTCATTGTGGAACTATTCTAATAGGAACAATATCTGAGCTCAAGGTTGGCAGTTTCGGCCGAAACCGATACGTTTCGGCCGAAACGTATCGGTTTCGGCCATAACCGATCCGAAAAGCACCTTAACCACTGTAGCAATCCGAAACTAAAGGGGGGTATCGATTTCGGGCGAAACCGATACTAGTTTCGCCTGAAACCGGTCGGTTTCGGCCCGAAACCGTTTGGTTTCGGCCGAAACACGTGAACTTATGGGTTGTGTTGGCCCCCGAAACCCCACTACCCACAGGTTTCGGCCGAAACCCTCCCCCCCTGCTGTCTGTGTCGCGGGTGCTGTCTGCCGCTGCTGTGCTGCTGTCGCTGCTGGCGAGCTGCTGTACTGCTGCCGCTGCTGTGTTGCTGGCGAGCTGCCGTGCTGCGGCTGTTGAGTGCTGCCTGCGGCTGCTCCTGCCTGCGGTTGCTCCTGCTGCCTGCGACTGCTCCTGCTGCGGCTGCTCCTGCTGGCAGCTGTCCGACCAAGGGTGAAAGGCCGTGTCTGGCAGAGGTGGACAGGCCCGACCGCCCGAGTCCGACAGGGAGAGGCCGAGAGGGAGCCAACACAACTTCAAGGGTTTGATTGTTTTGTTTGAGGTTAATTTCATTGGGTTTTGTTTGATTGTTTTGTTGTGTTCTTTTGGTTGGGTTAAAAATTTGGGGTAAGCAAGCCTTGCTTATTAAGTTTCTTCCGAGGGTGATTAAGGGCTTAAGGGTCAATTGCTAATTAAACCCTAATCAGTTTATAAAAATTGGGGCTTTTGTCTATTTTGATTTGCTTAGGCTCAATTGAAGTTAAATTAAGGTTCATCGAGGATTTTGGGGTGGGATCATGCTGGTAATTAATTTTTCCCAAGGGTGATTAAGGGTTAATTGCTAATTAAGCCCTAATTAGGTCATAAAAATTGGGGCTTTTGTCTAAATTGGTTTGCTTAGGCTCAATTGAAGTTAAATTAAGGTTCATTGAGGAATTTGGGGTTAGATCATGCTGGTAATTAGTTTTTCCCAAGGGTGATTAAGAATTAATTGCTAATTAAGTCCTAATTAGGTCATAGAAATTGGGGCTTTTGTCTAATTCGAGTTTCTTAGCCACAATTGAAGGTTAATTAAGTTTCATTGATGAATGTGGGGTGGGATCATGCTGGGATTATATTTTTATGAAGGGTAATTAGGGCTTAATTAGTAATTAAGACTTAATTAGTTCATAAAAATTGGGCCTTTTGTCTAATTCGAGTTTCTTAGCCACAATTGAAGGTTAATTAAGTTTCATTGACGAATGTGGGGTAGGATCATGCTGGGATTATATTTTTATGAAGGGTGATTAAGGGTTTCGTACTTACAATTGTTTGTCTTTGACTGTGTAACTTCTTAATGCAGCATCATGCCTAGACGTCAGCAAATACAGGAGCAGTAAGGGCAGGAGGATCCGGGGTGGGCCCACATGTCCTTAGTTGATGCTAAGAGAAGGAAGGTTAAATGTAATTACTGTGGTAAGGAGATGTATGGCGGAATTACCAGAGGCAAGCAACATTTGGCAGGGGTACGAGGAGAGGTGAGACAATGCGACCACTGTCCACGAGAGGTGCGAGAGGAGATGCGCCAGTGCCTTTTGGGGAAAAAGGAGAGGGTGCAACAAAGGGCTGAGGATGAGGAGGAAATTGCTGAGGAGATTTCTGGCAGAAGGGTTAGGAGGGATGATGATGAGGAAGGCACTGAAGATTCTGATCCGAGAAGATTCTGATCCGGAGCTGACTGAAGCAAGGGAGCGTGAAGAAGCCGCTCGAAGGAAAGGAAAGGCACCCATGGGTTCAGGAGGGACCTACTCCAGTACAACTGCACGACATCCTGATGTTGTTGCCCCGCCCCTGCAGACGCAGAGAGCAGGCCCCATGGACAGTTATCTCCACAGAAGGCCCCAGGCTACACAACCTAAGATCAAAAGTGCATTAAGAGGGGTCAAAAAATCTGCAGAAGTTGCAGGGCATGCATTTAAAAGCATCTGTAAATGATTTTTTCATGCAAGTGTCCCTGCACATGCTGCTGAAAGTGCATATTTTTAACCTATGTTGGATGCCATAGCAGATGCTGGCCCTGGCTTGAAGGCGCCGTCACGTCGGGACATATACGGGCGTGGCCTTGAGGGAGAGGTTGAGGAGCTCCATCAGTGGGTTGAAAGCTTCAAGCATATATGGATGGAGAGAGGATGCACTATTATGTGTGATGGTTGGACTGGTACCACGAAAAAGTCCATGATTAACTTTTTGGTGTATTGCATCGAAGGTACAATATTTGTAAAATCTGTAGATGCATCAAATTTTAAAAAAAATGTCAATTATTTGTTTCATTTGATGGACAACATGGTAGACGAAATTGGTGAAGAAAATGTTGTACAAGTTGTGACTGATAATGAAGCCAGTTATAAGGCTGCAGGGAGGAAATTGATGCATAAGCGCAGGCATTTATATTGGCTCCCATGCGCAGCACATTGTCTTGATCTCATACTTGAAGACATAGGGAAGGATAAACATGTGAAGAAGACGGTTGAAAGGGCACAAAAGATTACCCAGTATATTTATGGCCATCCTAGGATATTGAACATGTTCAGGGAGCATGCAAGTGGGGGGCGGGATATCATCTGTGCAGGGTCAACTAGATTTGCTTCAAATTTCATTTCTTTGGAGTCTCTGCATAGGTATACTGTTGAACTCAATTATTACTTCTTTATCCTTATAGTTATGATCCGTATTTGATTCAAATTTTATTTCTTTGCACAGGTATAAGAATGAGTTGAAAGCTTTCATGTACCACAATGCCCTGCGGGAATACATCGACAAGGGCAATGTTGATGCTCAGATAGATTATTTGGATGTTTGTCAAATCGTGGACAACAACAAATTCTGGGGCAGAGTAACACGATACATGAAAGTAGTCACCCCCCTCGTGAAAGTCCTAAGATTGGTGGATGGCGATGACAAGAATGATATGGGATATCTGTATGAGGCCATGGACCGTACTAAATTGGAGTTGCAGGAGTCCCTTCCCAAAGAACATGCAAAGTGGTGGAAGATTATTGACCATAGATGGGACACCACATTACACAACGACTTGCATACAGCTGGTGAGTGATTATTTGTATTCATATATTATTGACCATACATTAACTATATACAAATGCAGGTTATTTTCTGAACCCTCGATTAATGTACAATGCCAATGCACATGTTGATGCCGAGGTGCTTCAAGGCACTTTAAAAGTCATTGGTCGTTTATCGAGGACACAAGATAAGAGGCTTCAGGCGGAAGTAGAGGTTGGCCTGTTTGATTTCATGAATAAGAGGTATAGAATTTACTTACGTAGTAATGCTAATCTATTATGTAATTTTTGTAGATGAACTCCTATAGAATGAGAAGTGGGACGTATTCTGACTCCCAATTGCAATACGCAGTGGGAAGAGTGAGCCCAGGTATACTTCATCTTTGTGCTTTCTTTGCAATTACATCTTCCTTAATTAATTTTTATTTACATCTTATATTTATTTGTTTATGGTTGGTTGGTGTAACAGCTGACTGGTGGATCATGGTGAACAATAGAGAATTGGGCAGTTCTGCATTGGCTTTCATTGCAATCAGGGTGTTGAGTCAAACCACATCAGCAAGTCAATGTGAAAGGAATTGGAGCACGTTCAGCCTTATACACTCAAAGGTTCGTAATCGGCTAAAGGCTGATCGGTTAAAGAAATTAGTGTACTGCCACTACAATATGAGGTTGAGAATAAAGAATATGAGGTTGAGACAACAGCTGCGAGACAAACGCGTCGCCGAGGATGCCGCCACAGAAATTGATGTGGATGTCTTATTTGATGATGATAATCCCTTGCAGTCTTGGGTGGAGACACGAGAGCAGGTTGATGAGCCCGTTTTTGATGTTGATGATAGAAGATGGGCAGAGGGCATACTTGATGAAGATGAGGCAAGAGATCCCGAATTAAGAAGCAAATCAAAGAGGGCCAGAGATACTCATGCGCACCAGTCTAGGGTGGTTGATGACACTGAGGAGCAGTTCGAGTTTGAGTCAGCTAGACACTCAGATATAGATAGCAGGCCACTCACTCCTAGAATGTCCTCCTTAAGAAGAAGTACATCAGTGCATGGGCAAACTGAGAGGGCAAATGCTGCTGCTCGAGAGGACCCGGCAATTGAGGAGTTGAAGCAGATTTATGTGAGGCACACGCCAAGGGGAAAAGGACTCGTGTCAAAGTTGATTGAAAAAAGCACTCCAAAAGAGAAAAAAGCATCCTCAAAGGTTAAAAGGCGACTAGTTTATTATGATTCTGATGATGATGATGATCATCATCCCGGAGGTGCTGCAGGTGGTACTAGTGCTGCAGGTGGTACAGGTGATGCAGGTGTTGCAGGTGGTACTACTGGAGGATATGGTTCACCAGGTTACGAAGGTGGCCAACAGCAAGTAGCTATTTATGGGTCGTGGAATTATGAACCATCATTTCAGTTCCATCCATATCCGACCAGTGACTCTTCTCTTCCTCAAGATTCCTATGTTGATACTGGATTCGAATCAAACCAACCAAACACTCCAACGGGGATCCAAAGAGGGATGCAGGACTTGGCTACCTCATTGTTTGGTTATAGTGAATATAGGCCATACATGTAACCTGGTTATGGGTATCGACATCAAGGGCCAGACGATGAGGGAGAAGGTTCTTCTAGTAATTATTATCCATATTAGGTAAGAATCAATGACTTTTTGTAACATTTATTTTGTCTAAATTGATTTATAGTACTGCTTCTATTAATGTACAATGGAATATGACTTTAACTTTCACATGCTCAATGTTTGAAGTTGAATTTTTGTAGTTGTCTACTTCAAGGTTATTGCACTAACTTATACAGTCAAATGCATGTGTAATGATTTTTATGATTTTTGTGATTTTAAGTGATTATTTATATTTTTTATGATTTTTTTTCAGATTTTTTAGAATTAATTTTAATTTTTTTAACCTGTTATATGGGTTTCGGCCGGTTTCGGCCGAAACCGAAACCGAAATCGAGTCGACTCGGTTTCGGACCCGGGTGAAACCGAGTCCGAAACCGAAACCGCCATCCTTGTCTGAGCTAGCTTGATTTATACTTTTAAATGTAGAATTCCTTACTTTATTTTAGTTAGACAAAGAAAAAGAGAAACTTAACTGCACAAAATGTTGAGGACAAATTCCCTACTTTGATAAATGAACAGGATAGGCGGGTTAGGGTAGGCTCGGGTAGGGTATTCCAGGATTTAACCTCTTCTAGTTTGATAACTATTTTCTTATTCTACCTAGAGTAAGAAAATAAAAATAGATAAAATAATTTAAAAATAGAATAGATAAAAAATACATGGAAAGTAATCTTATTTTACCTAGAATAACCAATTTGACCATTTTACTCGAATTAGTTATTCTACTTTACCCTGGAATAACTCATTCAACCCGGAATAACTTATCTGTGGTACCAAACTCGATTACTCGATTAGGTAGAATAATGTGAATAAGTCACCCTATTCGAGCCCTATTCAATTATCAAAGCAGCTTCTGAAGAGAACGCTCGGATGGAGTTGGACTTGTAAAGATGTAATGTGTTTTGTTTTGTATTTTTGATCCTCATGATAGCAATATCTGTAGGTCCCCTCCAATTTGTCTTTGTTGGATCTGCAGTATCATTTCTTTCATACTTGGAGTTCCTCTTTTTGGCTGTTCTAAGATTTCCTTTTCTTTTGTTCCGTGCAGAAAACAAAAGCTGCTTGAGAATTAAAAAAGGCTTTTGAATCGAATGTGGACGCATGCTGTTTGTATGGATAGAAAGCTGTTGTTTAATTCCATACACATTTCTTTTGTTGCTTTTGTTCGGAAATGGAAGCCATTTGCTAACTTGTGGACCAGTGATGTTCGAGCCCATTGTATTGCGTTTAGATGCTTCCAAGGAAACAACGGGAGTCCAGTATAAAAATTAAAAAAAGGTGAAGAGGCAGCGGATTATAACGGTTACTGCTTGTTGACGACTCGCTCGACCATACTTCCATCTGTCAAATGTGTGTGTGTGTGTGTGTGTGTGAGGGAGAGAGAGAGAGATAGCGAGGTCAGCATGAAAAAGAAATACAAATCTTGCCTATATAAAGAATTCCCTCACGTCCTCCTGGTATCTTTATGATTTTAGGTGAACTTTGATTAATATTCATCTAGGGCCTGTTTGATAAGCTGGCAGGGTAACTTATCCGCCGGTCACATGTCAGTCACAAGGGTTATTCGCAGGTAATATCTTAAAATGGGTTTGATGGTCATGGGATTAAATGGGTAGAGTAGACTTTTTCTTTGTTATTTTATCTAGTAACTCGGGATTGGGTATCCGAGCTGATAGCTCGAATACACCATCCCCCGGGTAAGTTACACAGTCCATTTATCAAATAGGGCCCTAGAGTTTAGACAGCATCCGCCTACGTGGGCAGGTCGTAAATTTTCAAGAAAAGTCTACAAAACCTTCTAATTCGAGAAAATGGTCGAGAGATTATTTAAAAATTATAAAAACTCTGACCGAAAAGAAAAAAAAATATATCTAGAGATTTTCGTTCAAAATATTCTTATATGGGCGTCACTGTGATATGAGTAATTCGCACCGGTGGGGATGCATGCCATGTCACTTAGGTTACACCAGTGAATGTGCCCAAATGGGACGACAGAGGGTTTTTGTTGTATTATCTAGAGAATAGTTTTGTTGTGAAAGGAATATTCGCTATCCGCAACATACGCAATTTTTCTTCGGGCCATCTAATGCTACATAATATAAATATTTTTGGACTTGCATCATGAAATCTTCATCTTTGAAACTCATATCGTAACAGAGTGTATTATAAACTTGATTAACGTAAACCGTACTCAATCAATATTATTACAAAACCCATTTCAAAACATTATGATGGCAAAATCCTTATCCATATTCATCTTCAAAGATTTCCAGAGAGAGGAGGTCAGAGAAAAGATCCGAATGAAGTACCGCGCGCATGTTGGTCCGTCAGAAGAAGCCCAACTGCGTGCGTTCCCTCGGAAACTTAGAAGGAACGATGATTAGGATACATCTTATTCATGTGCGATTTTAGGATACGAATATCATCGTTGTCTAGATGTTAAAGGATATAGAAATCGATGCCATATTGTGGTGTCCTTTGTCCATGTAACCATTTGTTTATTTTCTCAATTGCATCCGATTGATCTCAGACCCTCAATTATTATTTTATATTTTGCCTGTTTAATTCTCTCTCTCTCTCTCTCTCTCTCTCTCTCTCTCTCTCTCTCCCTCACACACACACACACACACACACACAACACACAACACAAGACTGTTGGATTGTTTTGTACCAAGGGTATTATGCAGCAAGTTTTTACTCTTTTTAAATATCACCCAAGTAGAAAACTCAGTTGGATTGTTTAACAACCTGGACTCGCTCGATTCATTTTAGGGTTTCCTATTTTTTATTCTTTAGATTTTTTAAAACAACTTAATACTACTTGAGAATTAAAAAAAAATCAAATCCCTCATGAATTAAGACTAAAGTCATGGCTGTTATTGGGGGAGAGAGAAATATCCAGATGGAGGGAGAAGCTTACCTTTTTTTCTGCTAAAACAGAAAAGTCATCAGACTTGAGGTTTAATAAACTTCCGGTACAAGTTATCTGAACGAGAAAAAACAAGAAATTTAATATCAATGTTTACTTTCCTAAAGTCTCTAATTTTAAGAAACTAGTATTTTTCCAAACAAAAATAAATAAATAAATTGTATCTTGGATTTTAGAACTCCCAAACCGCTCTTGGGCCCTACTACACAACCGCCCCAATCGCCCAACACGTTGTCCGGATAAGGGCAGATCAACGTGCACACACAAAGGATCCCACCACCTCAACTATCCCTCTGACATATCACAAGCAACCCCCTACCCCCCCCCCCCCCCCCCCCCCGAAACACTCACACTTCACCCATCACCCATGTTTATTGATCACTGTTTCTCTCCCTTTGGCATATGATGGAGTTTTTAGTGTGACGTGGGGACTAATTAAGTTGGATAAAATTTTTGGAGATTTCTGTGGAGGGGGGGGGGGGACCTCTCAACGTGACTAACAGTGGGGGTGGGAGGGGGTGTTTTAAAAGTGTTATTGCCGGGGAGGAGCCTCCTGTTCACCTTCAATTATTGGGGGGGCTTGTTGGGTTCACCGGGATGGTACTCTTGTCCCATGTGTGTACGTGGTAAGTAATTGTCAAAAGGGGAGGTGTGGGTGTGTGGGGGGGTTGTTTGGTCGGGGCAGTTCCATGTGCATGATGGACCACCACAACAACAGTAATTAAAGATGGGCATGTCGGGACTGTGGTGCTCCCGCATCCATGGTTCCACCGTGATGTTGATGGTTACAAGACCTTGCGCGGTAGTACTAGCTTGTGCGGGGGCAGAGCAAGGGACGAGGAGGAGCTAGCAAGTGAATAAATGCCACACACTCGGGGGTGCTCCAGTGTATCTAATGGCCGGAGGGAATGCAAATTCCACTACTGGTTGGAGTTGGGAATGCCAGTGAAGAGGCTTGTAGAGATTTCGGGGAAAAAAATGTGAATGAAAGCTTGAAGCTTTAATCGTCATATTTTGTATTTGATGAGATCTAAACAAAACACACACACACACACGCACACACACATTGTAGAATGATTTCGGGATAAAAATGTGAATGAAATCTTGAAGGTTTAATCACCCTATTTTGTATTTGATGAGATCTAAACAAAACTACATGACAACTGCTGCCTTACACACACACACACACACACACACACAGTAGAATGATTTCGGGATAAAAATGTGAAAACACACACACACACACACACACACTCTCTCTCTCTCTAGAAAGATTTCGGGATAACAATGTGAATGAAAGCTTGAATCTTTAATCAGCATATTTTGTATTTGATGAGATCTAAACAAAATTACATGACAACTGCTGCCTTATTTGTGTCTCGGTCTAAATGAGTGACCGCACACACGCACACACACACTCACACACTCACACTGTGGAATGATTTCGGGATAAAAATGTGAATGAAAGCTTGAAGCTTTAATCACCATATTTTGTATTTGATGAGATATAAACAACACACACACACACACGCGCGAACACACACATTGTAGAATGATTTCGGGATAAAAATGTGAATGAAATCTTGAAGCTTTAATCACCATATTTTGTATTTGATGAGATCTAAACAAAACTACATGACAACTGTGTTGAAAACAAACAGTGTGCAGGGACAACATCATGGCAATAAACGGACCACAGTAGATGCAATGCAAACCATAGTAAAATTACATAGGAGGTTGATTCAAATAAGGACAACCAAGAAGAATCAAACATAAGCATGATTGTTGAACAATTAAGTATGAAGGAATAATCAATTATATCTATCTAAACAACTGGATTAGTAGAAGTGCCTCAAAGAGACTCCGCTTAGAGAAGATATCGCCCCCACAAACACGGTGCGATAGATATAGCGATCTTCCCCCAGGATACGACTACTAACACAAGAAACTTAAGCGCACTCTTAAGAATCTTGTAATAATTACTACACGAAAAACCTAAATCGCTTCTTTTAAAAAGGTTAGAAAGCATGCACCGAACACCGAAGAACAAGAGCTGCAAGTGTCCGTGAGCGTGCACAGCGACGAAGACGGTGGCGAACGCACGGGACGAAGACAGCAGCGATATCCGCGGGATGGCGCAAGGAGGAGCCGGAGAAGAGGAGCAAGAGAGCGACGTTGCGAGCGGTTCCTCTTTGAAGTCGAACAGACACGAAAAAGAGTAGCAGTAATTAGGGTAATCCTAATTACTCTCCTTATGTGCCCCACGCCCGCGACGGTTCGTATCCGAAACGATAAGTTCGGAAACCCCTCTTTCTCTCCAAGGAAAGGATAGAATAGCAAAAAGAATTCCAAAAAGGTGCCAAGGCAAGCCGGCTGGACCCACACCTCACACACGCGCGCCCGCCCAGCCCCGCCCGGCCCGGCGCGTGCGTGCGTGTGATTGGATCTAGCTTACCTCCACTATGTCTATAAGACATAGTCCATGGGGTCCTAGGAACTATAAGGTCCCCTCACCTCTTTGTGTTTTCCAATGTGGGACTAATATCCCCATACAAAACATAACACTTGAGGTAGCACCCTTATGGAAAACCTTTGAGTTTCCCTTCCTTAGATATACTCCCAACCCCCCTTCAACCTAACATTCCCCCACAAACTCAAGGTTTGATAAAAGGGAACAAACAGAAGAGATATGAACAAATCATGCTTTCAGTAAAGGTACCTTTCGGGTTTGAACCATCACCTAAGTGTTCTAATTTTCACCCCCCCACAGGATCGAAGTGAATTAAATCTTGAACTTGATCCTTTATGTGAAGGGCTACTTATTAGAAAACAACATGAAATAAGGTTCTATTGGTAGCAAAAAGTAACTGGCACTTTAAAGGCCATGTGCCCAATCCTGTTTCATGAGTACTTTCAAGAATAACCCAATTCTTTAACTGCGGCCTCACAGTTGTACTCATATAGGTGGGCTTCTCCAGGGATGCACTGCAAACATCCTGCCTTACCAGGCTTGAACCCATTAAAAGTATACAACTTAACCTTAACTTGCAGTAACAGGCAATAGATTGTTTAGGATTACAGGGGAGGAACTCAGATACAAAGTATCTATTTAAACAAGTGCCTTCCAGTCCTCTCAACAGCTTGTTATTACCACATTGAACCTTCTTTGTAGGATCTCTACTCAGATAGGTTGGGTTGCCACTGCAGGAGAACAACTGATGGGTTTCAGTCCCATCCCCATCCTAAATTTTTGGACTTGACTCTTGTTAAGTCCTTTAATCAGAGGATCAGCTATGTTGTCCTTGGTACCAACAAAATCCACATCTATCACTCCCTGAGACACTAATTCTCTTACAGACTTAAGTCTGAGTTGAATATGTCTCCTTTCTTTTTGGTTGTACTTTGAACTTTTAATCTTGACAATTGTGGTCATATTATCACAATGCACAGATATCGCAGGTATAGGCTTACTCATTAGAGGGAGTTCAGAAAGAAGACCCCTGATCCATTCAGCCTCCATACCAGTAGTATCCAAAGCACACAACTCAGCCTCAAAAGTAGACCGAGACAAGATGGTTTGTTTAGTTGACCTCCAGGCAACTACACCACCTCCCAGGGTAAAGACATACCCTGTGACACCATTGCTCCCTGAGTTTTCAGCTATCCAACTTGCATCACTATATCCCTCAAGTACAGCAGGGAATTTCTGAAAATGCAAGCTTAGGGTCATGGTACCCTTTAGGTACCTCAGCACCCTATCTAAGCCTTCCCAGTGAGTATGGTCAGGACAGCTTGTGTATCTACTGAGTTTAGACACAGCATATGAAATGTCTGGTCTAGTACAGTTTGCAAGATACATTAAGCTTCCTATAACCTGAGAATACCGCAATTGAGACACATGATCACCACTCTTATTCTTGCAGAAAATTCTAGAAGGATCATAGGGTGTACAAACAGCTTTACAATTCTGATAGCCAAATTTCTCTAAAACCTTCTCAACATAGTGAGATTGAGAAATTGCTATTCCTTCAGCTGATCTAATAAGAGTCAGCCCCAGAATCACATTTGCCTCACCCATATCTTTCATTTCAAATCTGCTACTTAAGAATGATTTGGTCTCAGTTATGATTCCCAAACTGCTTCCAAACAACAAGATATCATCTACATATAGGCACAAGATTACAAATTCATTACCCTTAACTTTGTGATAGATACACTTATCAAACTCATTGACTATAAAACCAAATGATATGATAGTCATATCAAATTTTTCATGCCATTGCTTAGGAGCTTGTTTCAAACCATACAGAGACTTTACAAGTCTACAAACTTTATTCTCACTATCCGGAGCCACAAATCCTTCAGGCTGATCCATATAAATCTCTTCATCAAGATCACCATTAAGAAAAGCAGTCTTGACATCCATCTGATGGATAAAGAGATTATGTAAGGAAGCCAGTGCTACAAGCACCCTGATTGTGGTTATCCTAGTGACCGGGGAATAGGTATCAAAATAATATATTCCCTCCATTTGTTTGAAACCCTTAGCAACTAGCCTAGCTTTATACTTGTCAACGGTTCCATCTGGTTTTAGTTTCTTCTTAAAGACCCATTTGCATCCAATGGTCTTTGAACCAGGAGGAGGATCAACTAACACCCAAGTGCCATTAGCAAGAATGGAATCCATCTCACTCTTAATGGCATCCTTCCAATGCCTTGCTTCAGCTGAAGCCATGGCATCTCGAAAGGTGGGAGGATCACCCGTGATCTGGAAAGTGACAAAATCACTACCATAATCCTTGGCAACCCTTAGTCTTTTACTCCTTCTAGGTTCAACCTCTTCTTGATCATCAGCATCAAGATTAGGTCCGGATGCATCAGCCCCCACATTAGTCATTCTTTCCACATGTTCTGGAATAGAATCAGATGTAAAGGCAACAGTCTCAGAAGACAAATGTTGAGTCAAACCAGTCTTCATGGGAAAAATATTTTCGAAGAACGTGGCATCACGAAACTCGACTATGGTGTTAATATCTATGCCAGGAATTTCTGATTTGACAACCAGAAACCTGTACGCATAGCTATTTTCAGCATAGCCTAAGAAGACTGCGTCAACTGTCTTAGGTCCTAGTTTCTTTCTCTTGTGCTCAGGAACAAGTACCTTTGCAAGGCACCCCCACACTTTGAGAAATTTCAAACTAGGTTTCCTATGTCTCCAAAGTTCAATTGGACTACTATCTCTATGTTTCAGGGGAATATGATTCAGAATAAGACAAGCCGTATTCAAAGCTTCCCCCCACATATACTTTGGTAGTCCCGAGCTCTGCAGGAGAGAGTTGACCATGTCAATGAATACCCTGTTCTTCCTTTCTGCTATCCCATTAGACTGAGGAGAGTATGGGGCAGTTGTTTCATGAATAATGCCATGATCTTGGCAATACTCCACAAACAAACTTGAAGTATACTCTCCTCCTCTATCAGACCTCAACCTTTTAAGAACTTTGCCAGATTGTGTTTCTGCTTCTTTCTTAAAGATGATAAACTTTTGCAAAGCCTCATCCTTAGATCTAAGCAAATACACATAACAGTATCTACTACAGTCATCAATAAAGGTAATGAAATACTTTTTATGATCCCTAGTCAACACACCATTAAACTCACAAATATCTGAGTGCACCAGATCCAGAATTTCTGAATCTCTAACCACAGAATGAAAGGGTTTTCTGGGTTGTTTAGCCTGTACACAGATATCACATTTCTTAGTTTTATCAACAGTATGTTCAGGAATCAATTTCAGGTTCATCATACGTTTCAAGGAATTGAAATTAAGATGACCTAAACGAGCATGCCACAATTCAGATGAATCTATAACATTATAAGCAACAGGAACAGAAGTAGAAACGGAAGCATTAACATCCACATTTCTGTTCATCACATGATCCACAAAGATTTTAAACAAACCATCAGAAAGATAACCTTTTGCAATAAAAGTCTTCAAATAGAGTATGACAACCTTATTACATTTAAAGTTCAGTTCATAACCCTCTCTTACTAACACAGAACCAGATAAAATGTTCCTCTTGACACTAGGAACATGGTACACTAAGGAAAGAGTAAGAACACGCCCTGAAGTAAACTTCAGGCTCACACGTCCAACTCCTAGCACCCTAGCTGTACTCCCATTTCCCATTGTCACGGAGCGATCATGGATTTCCTGATAAGACACAAAATTAGCCCTGTCAGCACATAAATGCACATTGGCTCCAGTGTCTACCAGCCATTCATTTGGTTCATAAATAGTAAACAACTGAGGATTAAGAGAAACATACTCCATACCAGAAGAAGATCCACCGGTCACTACATTGACCTGTGCTGGGACATCATGGATCAACAGGGCCCTGTTCAGCACATTTTCTTTCTTTTTGGGACATTCATTGCGCATATGACCCTTATCACCACATGTCCAGCACTGTCCTAGCACCTTCTTCTTCTTTATCTTTCCTTTGGGTTTCATCTGCACAGTGGAATCAACCTTGGCCTTTCCTTTTAAATCTTTACCCTTCTGTTTCATTACTAAGTTTGCACTTGCATCTACAGACATTTTGGGCTTTTCCTTTCTATGTTCCTCCTCAATAGCTATTGCCCTCATCAAATCATCAAGAGAAATGGCCCCTTTTCGATGCTTTAGGCCCATGCCAAAATCCTCCCAGGATCTAGGCAACTTCTCTATGATGCACATGACTTGGAGCTTTTCAGGCATTTTCATTTCTGCCTCAGCCAAACCATGGAACATAAGAAGAAGCTCATGTGCCTGCTCCCCTATAGATTTATTCTCGACCATTTGGAATTTAAGGAACTTGCCAACAGAGTACTTTTCCAGACCTTGGTCCTCGGTATTGTACTTCCGATCAAGTTCATTCCACAGAGCTTTAGTAGTGTTGAAGGTGGAGGTACTATAGACATCAAACAGGACATCTGACAGTGCAGTTAGAATGCACACATGTCCTAACCTGTCTCTATTAGTCCACTCTTCAACCCTCCTAGTACTCTCGGGGTCGTTTTCATCTATCACAGGGGGGTCCGATTCTATCAATGAGATTAGGCCAACCATGGTGAACCACATCTTCATGCGTTGTTGCCAACGCTTAAAGTGTTGCCCGAAAAACTTCGCGGACATCCCAGACATGTCCACCCTGTTTCCAAAACTCATCGAAGACGACAATGCCATGAAGGATATCTTCTCTAAGACTGTTGAAAACAAACAGTGTGCAGGGACAACATCATGGCAATAAACGGACCACAGTAGATGCAATGCAAACCATAGTAAAATTACATAGGAGGTTGATTCAAATAAGGACAACCAAGAAGAATCAAACATAAGCATGATTGTTGAACAATTAAGTATGAAGGAATAATCAATTATATCTATCTAAACAACTGGATTAGTAGAAGTGCCTCAAAGAGACTCCCCTTAGAGAAGATATTGCCCCCACAAACACGGTGCGATAGATATAGCGATCTTCCCCCAGGATACGACTACTAACACAAGAAACTTAAGCGCACTCTTAAGAATCTTGTAATAATTACTACACGAAAAACCTAAATCGCTTCTTTTAAAAAGGTTAGAAAGCATGCACCGAACACCGAAGAACAAGAGCTGCAAGTGTCCGTGAGCGTGCACAGCGACGAAGACGGTGGCGAACGCACGGGACGAAGACAGCAGCGATATCCGCGGGATGGCGCAAGGAGGAGCCGGAGAAGAGAGCAAGAGAGCGACGTTGCGAGCGGTTCCTCTTTGAAGTCGAACAGACACGAAAAAGAGTAGCAGTAATTAGGGTAATCCTAATTACTCTCCTTATGTGCCCCACGCCCGCGACGGTTCGTATCCGAAACGATAAGTTCGGAAACCCCTCTTTCTCTCCAAGGAAAGGATAGAATAGCAAAAAGAATTCCAAAAAGGTGCCAAGGCAAGCCGGCTGGACCCACACCTCACACACGCGCGCCCGCCCAGCCCTGCCCGGCCCGGCCCGGCGCGTGCGTGCGATTAGATCTAGCTTACCTCCACTATGTCTATAAGACATAGTCCATGGGGTCCTAGGAACTATAAGGTCCCCTCACCTCTTTGTGTTTTCCAATGTGGGACTAATATCCCCATACAAAACACAACACTTGAGGTAGCACCCTTATGGAAAACCTTTGAGTTTCCCTTCCTTTGATGAGATCTAAACAAAACTACATGACAACTGCTGCCTTACACACACACACACAGTAGAATAATTTCGGGCTAAAAATGTGAACACACACACAAACACACACACACACACAGAGAGACATTAGAATGATTTCGGGATAAAAATGTGAACACACACACACAGTAGAATGATTTCGGGATAAACATGTGAACACGCGCGCGCGCGCGCACACACACACATGCGCGGGTGTGTTATCTTGAACCACGAGTTACATCTCTAAAATTTATTCAACGAGGGAGAATGAGGTCAACACCGAGGGTAATATATAAGTACAGGATAACGTCTTGGGTCTCAGCGGACATTCATCCAATACTTAAGCAAGACGATCGCCGACATAGAGATGGAGCGCTTGGGGAGAGGCACGTTGGGGTCGGAGGCCGTGCCTTAGTGCTTGGCTGAGGAGGGAGCAAAGGTCTGAGAAGAATGAGAGTGCTTGGACTGAGCATTAGATAAAGAAAGACGTGGAGACCAGTCCACTGAGAGTGGACACTACAAGAAAAAGTGGCTATAGCGACCGCATTAGCGACCGCATTAATCGGTCGCTAGTCGGTCCCAAATAGAGACCAATTCGGCGACCGAAATAATCGGTCGCACATCTGAGACCTATTGGCGACCGAACTAAATTCGGTCGCCAATCGGTCGCTGATCCCGTTATACTCCCCCCTGCGACCCCCGCCCGCCCGAGCCCCTCCCCGCCCGAGCCCTCCCTCCCGCCCTCCACCCTCCCGACCGAACTAAATTCGGTCGCCAATCGGTCGCTGATCCCGTTATACTCCCCCCTGCGACCCCCGCCCGCCCGAGCCCCTCCCCGCCCGAGCCCTCCCTCCCGCCCTCCACCCTCCCGCCCGAGCCCCCTTCCCCTGCGGCCCCCTCCCCCTGCGGCCCCCTCTCCGCCCTAGCCCCCCCTCCACCCTCCCGCCCGAGCCCCCGCCCGAGCCCCCTTCCCCTGCGGCCCCCTCCCCCTGCGGCCCCCTCTCCGCCCTAGCCCCCCTCCTCCGCCGGAGTCCCCCCTTCCCCTGCGGCCTCCCGCCCGAGCCCCCCTCCGCCGGAGCCCCCCCTCCCCCTGCGGCCTCCCGCCCGAGCCCCCCTCCTCCGCCCGAGCCCCCCTCCCCGTGCGGCCTCCCGCCCGAGGCCCCCTCCGCCGGAGCCCCCCTCCGCGCCGCTCGCCTCGCCGTCGTCGCCGCGCCGCTCGCCTCGCCGTCGCCGCTCGCCGTCGCCGTCGTCGCCGGCTTCCTCTCTCTCACACACAGGTACCTCTCTCTCTCTCTCTCTCTCTCTCTCTCTCTCTCTCTCTCCAACCCGCCGCGGCCCCCCCACAGGTACCCCTCTCTCTCTCTCTCTCTCTCTCTCTCTCTCTCTCTCTCCAACCCGCCGCTGCCCCCCCCCAAGGTACCTCTCTCTCTCTCTCTCTCTCTCTCTCTCTCTCTCTCTCTCCAACCCGCCGCGGCCCCCCCCCCCACAGGTATCTCTCTCTCTCTCTCTCTCTCTCTCTCCAACCCGCCCCCCCACAGGTACCCCTCTCTCTCTCTCTCTCTCTCTCTCTCTCTCTCTCCAACCCGCCGCGGCCCCCCCCCCACAGGTACCTCTCTCTCTCTCTCTCTCTCTCTCTCTCCAACCCGCCCCCCCACAGGTACCCCTCTCTCTCTCTCTCTCTCTCTCTCTCTCTCTCTCTCTCTCTCCAACCCGCCGCGGCCCCCCCACCCCAACCCCCTGCAGGGAATTTAATGTGAAAATTTTGTTTAGGCCATGCTAATTTTTTGTTTAGGGCATTTCATAGTCCATGTTATTGTTAATATGATAGAATATTATTTTGTGCACTTTTCAGGTGTTTGGGTGCTTTATATTGCCTTTATTAACAGTCATATGGACCTTCCATTTTTTGTAGTAAAATACCAGTGCATGTAAATAGTCATTTTTGTGTGTTAGCATGATAATATATTCACAAACATGTGTTGTATTTGGATTGGCCTCACCTCTCCTTTCCTAATGATTAGTGTAAGGTTTTTAAGGGTTTAGTGTTTAGTGTTTAAGGTTTAGGGTTTTAGATTTAGGTTTTAGGTACTAGATTTAGGTTTTACTCTTTTAAGGTTTAGGATTTTTAGGGTTTAAGGTGTTTAGGGCTTTTAGGGTTTAGGGTTTAGGATTTTAAGCTTTATGGTTTAGGGTTTGGGGCTTTAGGGTTAGGATTTAAGGGTTAGGTGTTAGGGTTTAGGAAGGGTTTCAGGGCTACAGGTTTTTGGACTTCGATTTTAAGTGTGGGTTTTTCGGTTTACGGTTGCTAGGCTTAGGGTTGAGGGGCTGTTTAGTGTTTAAGGTTTAAGGGCTTACGGTTTTAAGATTTAAAGTTTAAGGTTTGACAGTTTTGAGGTTTAGTAGTTTATGTATTAGGGGTGGGGTAAGGGGTTCAATGTGGGTTTAGGATTTTAGTGTTTTAAATTTTATGGTTTTTAATTATTTTAGGGTTTTACAGTTTAGGGGGTTATGAGTTTATTTTTTTATGTTTAGGGTTTAACATATAGGGTTAGGGTTTAAGGTTTAGGGTTATTTAGGGTTTAGGTTTTTGGGTTTAGGGTTAGTTGTTTGGTGTTTAGGTTTGTTTGCATTTTATATTTGGCATATGAGTTTAGGGTTTTGGATTTAGCATTTGGGGTTTTTGGTTTAGCGGTTAGGGGGGTGGATTACGGTTTTGAGAGTTTAGGCTTTAGGGGTTTTTGGTTTAGTGGGTCTAGTTTCTAAGGATTTTAGGTTTTAGGGTTTAGGGTTTTTCATGTTTTTAGGGTTTATAGTTATTACAATTTAGGATTTTTAGGGTTTAGGGTTTTTCGAGTTTTTATGGTTTATAGATATTATGGTTTCATATTTTTAAGGTTTAGGGTTTAGGGTTTAAGGTTTTCAAGATTTATGGTTTAATGTTTTGAGTTTAGGGTTTAATGTTTTTAAGGTTTAAGGTTCTTGGGGCTTTTAGGGTTTTACATATAGGTTTACATTTTTGGGTTTCTTTTATTTAGGGTTTGATGTTATTAGTGATTTTAGGGTTTATGATTTTAAATTTATGGTTTATGGTTTAGAGTTTATAGTATTAAGATTTTTGATTTTTAGGTTTAGGAGTTTTAGGGTTTAAGGTTTAGGATTTAGGGTTTTTCAGATTTAGTCTTTTATGTTTGTGGTTTTTAAGGATTTTAGAGTTTCTAGTTTTAGGGGTAACTCAAGATTTAGGGTTTTAAGGTTTAGGGTTTGGGATTTTTAGTTTGAGGGTTTGGGGTTTAGCAATCGGTGGTTTAGCAGTTTAGGAGTTTAAGGGATCGTAGTGGGGTTAGGGGTTAGGGGAGGGTTTAAGATTTATAATTTTTAAGGGTTTTATGGTTTTATGATTTAGGGGGTTCGGGGTCTGCAGTTTAGTGTTTTTAGGGGTTTTAGGGCTTACGTTTTTTTTTCTATAGGGTTTACAATTTTTACGGGTTTAGGGTTTAAGGTTTAGGGATTTGGGAATAGGTTTAGGTTTTAGGATTTTAGATTTAGGTTTGAGCAAATCGCTCAAAAGTGCAATTTGCAAATGCACTTGGTTTATAATCAAAGCCGTCGGGGTCCGGGGGTCCAGAATGTGAAATACTGATCCGATCGGCATTCCGATCATTCCAACACAACCTGGGAGGTAGACGTGACTTGTCAGAGCTGACGGATTCTAAATCGGACTACCGGTTTGAGCCCGACGCTCAAAAGTGCAATTTGCAAATGCACTTGGTTTATAATCAAAGCCGTCGGGGTCCGGGGGTCGAGAATGTGAAATACTGATCCGATCGGCATTCCGATCATTCCAACACGACCTGGGAGGTAGACGTGACTTGTCAGAGCTGACGGATTCTAAATCGGACATCCGGTTTGAGCCCGACGCTCAAAAGTGCAATTTGCAAATGCACTTGGTTTATAATCAAAGCCGTCGGGGTCCGGGGGTCCAGAATGTGAAATACTGATCCGATCGGCATTCCGATCATTCCAACACGACCTGGGAGGTAGACGTGACTTGTCAGAGCTGACGGATTCTAAATCGGACTACCGGTTTGAGCAAATCGCTCAAAAGTGCAATTTGCAAATGCACTTGGTTTATAATCAAAGCCGTCGGGGTCCGGGGGTCCAGAATGTGAAATACTGATCCGATCGGCATTCCGATCATTCCAACACAACCTGGGAGGTAGACGTGACTTGTCAGAGCTGACGGATTCTAAATCGGACATCCGGTTTGAGCCCGACGCTCAAAAGTGCAATTTGCAAATGCACTTGGTTTATAATCAAAGCCGTCGGGGTCCGGGGGTCCAGAATGTGAAATACTGATCCGATCGGCATTCCGATCATTCCAACACGACCTGGGAGGTAGACGTGACTTGTCAGAGCTGACGGATTCTAAATCGGACTACCGATTTGAGCAAAACGTTTAAAATTATCATTCGTCAATTTCACTTCAATGAAAAACATCTTGCTTTTAATTTTCAAGAATAATTGATTTCTTTATTAAAGAATTGATTTTAATTTTTTTAAATGATATACAGGATCATCCGTCGCGAGATGTTGGACGAGACGACGACCAGGATGACACATATGCGGAGGATTTGTGATTTCATTTTAGTTATTTGTATGTTGCCATTTTATTATGGATGTATGATTAATTTGTGTGTTTGTATGTGATGAATTTGAAATTTGTGGAGATTATGAGTTGTGTAGTTGATTTATATGTTTTTATGAAATTGTTATGTAACAGGTTATTTATTTTATTAAATTGTTATTTATCAGGTGATTTATAGTAGCTTTATATTAATTTTTGAAAAAAAAAAATTTAATTAGCGACCGCATGGAGACCGAATAGCGACCGAAGTTATTACTTATTTTATGAAAATATTAACTTTGGCGACCGCATAGCGACCGAATAGAGACCATATAGTCGTTTATATAATTTTTTTTTAAAAAATACTACAAAATTGGCGACGGAATGGAGACCGAATGGAGACCGAATAGAGACCGATTGATCTGGGACCGTTCTTGCGACCGAGTTATATCGGTCTCTATGCACGACTGATTCGGCGACCGAAGTTATTCGGTCGCCATCAGCGACCGTATCCGCGACCGACTTATGTCGGTCGCAATTTAGCGACTAGTATATAGCGACCGACATATTCGGTCGCTAAGTGGTGTCTGTTCGGTCGCTATTGGATTTTGCGACCGAAGAACGACTGAATAGAGACCGAATATGTCGGTCGCTATTTGCGAACTTTCTTGTGGTGGGAGGCATAGGATTAACTCAGTATGGGAAGGGTGGGAGACTTGAGAGAGGTGAGAGTTTGAGGGGTATTGATTTTATACCTCTGTGGCCGTATGACCAAGATCTTATTTATAGGGTCCTCTTTGACTTCGTCTTGTTTATTTTTGCCTTCTGCCTTGGTGATGGTGGGGTTGTCCTAGTAGTGAAGACGTAAGTCACATGTTGGCTCACCTAATAAGGGAGAGGAGGCGTGGAAGTTGATATGCCAATATTCCTTTACCGTCTATGTTGTTTCGTCGTTAATGAGGTGATGATCTCTAGAGACGTATATCACTCACCGTCGAAGGATGAGGGCGCACGCGACGTACGAGGTCTGGACCTATGTGTCTTGGCAGGCCATGTAGTGGACTGTGGGCCAACTTGTGTTGGATCTTATTGGGCCGGACGAACTCTCCCCTTCTCATATATATATATATATATTATAGAGGCCACTTCTAGCTCTAATTAATTTGGATTCGCCTACTTACCGGACTTTTTTAGATGGTGGGAAGATCTACGAGTTATCGTATTAATGTTATATATAGGTTCTTTTTAAGAACATAAGCATCAAAAGTTGGCGTTGGAAGAATGTCATATATGGGTGCACGTCCTCTAATATTGGGTCCTTCATCTCTATGAGGTACCTTGCCTCTGGTCTAAGAACATAATATGTAATAGCTTCTAAAATAATCTCCAACAAGTGAGAACATTCTTCTACTACTACCTTGGGATCTCAAAACTAAGTGTATCTCCTTTTGGGAAGAGAGTCTCCCTAGTTGCCGAAGAACATCTGTTTCAGTTAGTGAGTGAGGTACATGAGGTGTACATGGCCTTTGTTATCCTTCTTAATCATAAAAAATGTTCTAATTGGAGGGGTGGGTGGGGGAGAGAGAGCACATTTCTCTTTAGAATGGTTGATGAGGTTCGGTGAACCTAGAGAAACCACGTATACTTATATAATTTATTAACGCATGCAGTCTGCATGCAGATATGACACTTTTTGTCGTCGTCGTAGTATATATATATATATATATATATATATATATATATATATGTAGAATTAACAGTCGCAGATTATTTAATTAACTAATGGGCTTTTTTGTTTAGCTGAATATTGTGTAAGATATCTTTGCAAGATATACGTACCTCTCTCTCTCTCTCTCTCTCTCTCTCTCTCTCTCTCTCTATATATATATATATATATATATATATATATATATATCTTGTCTGATCTATAGTGGTGTCTAAAAATAATATCCTCGAAGTGCATGAACATTCTTCCGCTATATATAAAAGCGACTGGATTTGCGAAACGTCACGTCAACCCTATAACAAAGTGTCCAGTTTAGCAAGTTCACCGATCCAAAATATTAATTTTCTCTGGTTATTTTGGTTCCGACACCCTTAATTATAAACATAGACAATTCTGAGCAAACTCTTGCAGCTAACGACGTTTTTGGGATCTAATCGTCAAAAATCTGACTCATCTTAGAAAGCCCCTAGTTAATGAGTATCTATAATTATAACCTGTGTTTTCATTAGTGAAGTAAATGCGAAGATGTACACGGTCTTTGTTATCCTCCCTAGCTAACAATCAAAATAATAAAGCAATATCCTCTGTTAGTGACGGAGCGAACACTCTCTTTCTTTCTCGAGAGGTGTCGAGTTTAATCTCCAGTTCTCTTTTCTTATTTAAAAAATATCATATATATATATATATGGAGTGGGAAGGGGGGGGGGGGGGGGGCAACGAGGAGGAAGAGCCCACGGAGCTTGAAGCCTGACGTGAGATTTCAAGGTGTTTGAATGGGTGAGGCAGTAGCAGAGACAGGGTCAACACATCCTTCCATATAGTAGTAGTAGGAAGGTCAAGGAAGAAGGGCCAGCAATTGTGGAGGAGAGGGGTGGATGGTAGGCTTTCACTATCCTGTCCGGCAGGGGTGAACGCGGGATTTTTCTTTAGGGCGGTCAATTATATGATATTTTAAAATTTTATTTTAAAATAATATTATGATATAAAAATAATATATTTGTAGAGATAAAAATATGATATTTCGAATCTAGTATCATATTTTTTTTGATTTTTTTTTATGTGAGAGAGTTAAGTAGTTTCGAGAAAATATACAGTCATATAAAAATATGCACGTCAGAAGGAGTTCTGCGAGAAATCTCAGAGAGTAATTATCCGACATTTAAGCCAGAATAGTATTTGAGTAAGGAAAAATGATGCTGGGAGTGTGGATATGAGTGCTTGAACGAGGGAGGGGAGTGCTTGGACAAAGAGAATAGATATTCATAAATGTGAGTAGTTTTGGTGATATCTATGAATAGGTTACGTATTGTCCTCTGAGTGTCTGTCTAGGGTCTCACTTAAAAGATTTCTCGAGTCCGTATGTTTCTATTACTTCATGACTTATTGGAGACGTTGTAGTGGAGTAATGGATTGTCCGATCGTGGGATCATCGGTTACTTGTTCGCTCACTGTACGAGAGGTGAGGGTGCAGAGTCATTGGCACTACAAGAAAAATCATTATAGCCGTAATGGCTATTGACGTGTGCATGGTGGAAAACGTGGGAGATCCCGCGTTCGTCCTCCTCGCAATTGCCTGGAGAAGACGGAAAAGGAAAAACGTGGGCCCCACACATTTAGATATGTGAAGCCCATGTTCAAGATATTTGGGATAGAGTCCCAGGTGGAATAGGAGTCTTTTTTATTGTGGGTTTGGGATGTCTATGGTATAGTCCTCAAAAAACAAAAAAAATTGAAAATTTTTTTTCTCCGTTCTTCCTCTGAGAAGAAAAGAGCTTGGACTGTTGCCATTGAAAATTAAAGATAGTGAAGAGATCTTGCCCGTGGACATAGATCGGAAGTATCTTTTTGATCGAACCACGTAAATCTGGTGTGTTTTTTCTTGTGTGCTTGCTCTGTTCTTTGTCTATTTTATTCTTCTCTATGAGATTGCATATTATACTTCTCTGTACCTTTCTGTGCATATTCTCTACAATTGGTATCAGAGTTGAAGGTTGTGAGAAGTGTGTTTTGTGCATTTTCTTGATGGCTGCGAACAGCACGACCAAGTACGAGTTTCTGCGCTTTGACGGAACGAACTTTGCACTATGGAAATTGAAGATGCACGCTGTGCTAGTGAAGGACGGTTGCACTATTGCACTCAAGGGAAAAGAGAAGAAATCAGAAGGCATGTCTGATGCACAGTTCGACGAGAAAGATGAGATGGCTTTGGCACAGATCTTCTTCTGGCGTTGGAAGATTCGATATTGTTCAATGTTCAGACTACCGAGACGATGATAAAGTCATTGTGAGATAATCTTCATACTATGTACGAGGGTAAATCCTTAGTGAACAAGATTTTCTTGTGGAGGCAGTTGTACAATCTGAAGATGAAAGAAGGAGAATCGGTACATGAACATCTCAACCAGTTTAATTTTTTGGTCAGCAAATTAATGTCTTTAGATGTTAAAATTGAGGCTGAGAAAAAAATCACTTTACTTCTCTGTTCTATGCCTGACTCTTGGGATAATTTGATCGTGAGCCTAAGTCATGTTGCAACTCTCGATATGGATTCTGTGGTGTCTTCGCTTCTAACTGAGGAGTTAAGGAGAAAATCTGGACAAAATTCCTCTAGAGATGTGATGGTTACACGGGGAAGGTCTATTGAAAGAGGGCAAGCAGACAGAGGCAGATCTAGATCAAAATCAAAGGGAGGGAAGAAGAAGATGAAGTGTTGAGGTTGTGGATAGTCCGGACATCTGAAAAAAGACTGCCGACTAAGAAAGAATAATGGTGAGAGTTCTTATTCAAATTCCAAACCTAGTAATTTTAAAGGAAATTTGGCTGAAAATTTTGATAGCCTTGTAGATGGTGATGCTTTGTCTGCATTAGAGAAGGTGGACATGCTGAGACAATGGATCTTGGATTCTGGTGCATCTTTCCATATGACTCCTCATAGGGAGTGGCTCCATACTTACAGGGCATGTAGCTAGTAGTGGTGTTGTCTACATGGGTGATGACAGTCATTGCAGTGTTGTTGGAGTGGGAGATGTTAGAATCAGAATGTTTGATGGATATGTTCGCACTATTACTAATGTTAGACATGTTCTTGGTCTGAGGAAAAGTTTGCTATCTTTGAAAAAATTTGATGAGCATGGTTTAAAATTCACTGGTGAAAAAGGAAAGTTGAAAGTGGTGAAAGGCGCACTGGTAGTGACGAAGGGAGAACTGGTTGGAAATCTTTACAGGTTGATTGGTGAGACTTTGGTAGGAGAAGCAATGACAGCAAGTGCAAAGACTGAGTCTACAAAGATTTGGCATCGCCGTTTGGCCCATGTCAGTGAGCGTGGATTGCAGGCACTCGCTCAGCGGGATCTTCGTCTAGTTATAAAGTCTTCCTCTTTAGACTTTTGTGAAGATTGTTTATATGGCAAGCAACATAGATTGGTTTTCTCTTCTTCTACTAGTAGAAGTAAAAATTACCTTGATTTGATTCATGCAGATACATGTGAGGCTCCTATTGAGTCAATAGGAGGTAATCGTTATTTTCTCACTTTCATTGATGATTTTTCATGAAAAGTGTGGGTGTACATGCTTAAAAGAAAATAAGAGACTTTTGAAAAATTTAAGAGTTTTAAAGCTCTGGTGGAAAATCAGAAAGAGCTGAAAATAAAATGTTTGAAAACTGATAATGGAGGTGAGTTTTGTTCTTCAGAGTTTCAAAAGTTTTGCAGTGAACATGGCATCAGAAGGCACTTAACAGTTCCAGGTACACCACAGCAAAATGGTGTTGCAGAGAGAATGAATAGGACTGTCATGGAGCGTGCTAGAAGCATGATGAGCACTGCTAAGTTAGAGAAATATTTTTGGACTGAAGCAGTTAATACTGCATGTTATCTGATTAACAGGTTGCCCACTATTTCTGTTGATTTGAAAACTCTAGAAGAAGTATGGACAGGTGAGTCTGTCAATTACTCTAACCTTCGTGTTTTTGGGTGTGATGCTTATGCTTGGGTTCCTAAAGAAAAGAGGACCAAGCTTGATGTAAATTCCAGGAGATGTATTTTTCTTGGCTATGAGACAGGAACAAAGGGGTATAGATTGTGGGATCCTGCTGCCCACAAAGTTGTCATCAGCCGAGATGTTTTTAATGAAGAGTCTATGCAAGGATGTTCACAGAAACCAAGAAAAGGAGTACAGATTGAACATGTATCTGATGGAGATCACAATCAGTCAAATGAAGATGGAGAAGATTCTAAAAATCATCTACCAGTTGCTGAGCATGATGAAGAAGCTTCATATCAGCAAGATGAGGTTCCGGTTCTTGAAGCCCAGGCCAGTTCTAGTAGACCCAGGAGGACTACTCAGCTTCCAGCTAGATTCATTGACTATGTTATGACAGATAAGTCTCATGGTAATGTTGTTACTGCTTATGCATGTTTGGAAGAAGAGCACGAACCTATTTCATATAAAGAGGCTTGTAAAAGTCCTAATGCTAGTTGCTGGAGAGCTACAATGGAAGAGGAGATGGAGTCCTTACATAAAAATCAAACATGGGAGCTTGTAGAGCTACCCAAGGGTCGAAAGACAATTGGTTGTAGATGGGTTTACAAGTTGAAAAAGGACCTTGATGACAATGTTGAAAGATACAAAGCTAGGCTGGCAGTGAAGGGATATGTTCAAAAACCAGGTGTGGATTTTGAAGAAATCTTTTCTCCAGTTGTTCGTCTGTCTACTATCAGAGTTGTTTTGGCTATGGCAGCTGTTCTTGACTTAGAGTTAGAACGTACAGTTGGATGTGAAAACTATGTTCTTGCATGGAGAACTCAAAGAAGAAATTTATATGACATAACCTGAAGGCTTTGTTGAAGAAAACAATAAAAATTTGGTTTGCTGCAGGCTGAAAAAATCATTGTATGGTTTAAAACAGGCGCCTAGGTGTTGGTACAAACGATTTGATTCCGTAATTTTGAACTTGGATTTTCATAGATGTGAAGCTGACCACTGTGCTTATTTTTGTGATTTTCGTGATGGATGCTTTTATATTTTATTGTTGTATGTTGATGATATGATTGTTGCAGGCAACGGTAAAAAGTATATTACCACCCTGAAAGCTCAGTTGGTTGGGGAGTTTGACATGAAGGACTTGGGCGCTGTGAACCAAATTCTAGGGATGAAGGTACTGAGAAGAAGGAAGGATAAGAAGATCTGGCTATCACAGGAAAGTTATATTGAAATGGTTCTGCAACGTTTCAATATGCAGAATGCTAAGCGAGTGAGTACTCCATTTCTTATTCACTTGAAGTTATCCTCTGATCAGTGTCCCAACACAGAAATAAAAAGGATAAATATGTCTCAGGTACCATATTCATCTGCAGTAGGGAGCCTTGTGTTTGCCATGGTATGCACAAGGCCTGACATAGCTCAAGCAGTGGGAGTAGTCAGCAAGTATATGGAAAATCTTGGTCGTGATCATTAGAAGGGTGTGAAGTGGATCCTTCGTTATTTGAGGGGCACTTCTGATGTTACCTTGTGTTTTGGTAACATGGATTTAAATTGTGTTGGTTTTGTTAATGCTGATTTTGCTAGTGATAGAGATAGACGGAGATCTACCGCAAGTTATGTCTTCATTATGACAGGTGTTGCGGTCAGTTGGATTTTTAAATTGCAGTCAGTTGTTGCTTTATCTACCATAGAGGTAGAATATATGACAGCTACACATGCATGTAAAGAAGCTATTTGGCTACGGCGACTATGTGGAGAATTCAAGGTGGAATTTAGATGTGATGAAGGCTTATTGTGATAGTCAGAGTGCTTTGCATTTGGCTAGAAATCATGCCTTCCATTTCATGACCAAACACATTAATGTTCAATATTACTTTGTTTGTGATGTGGTGGAAGATGGTCTAATTCTCTTAGGCCATGTTTGTTTGCAGAATAGGTTAAGGGGGATACTATAACCGAGGTTAGGTTATTCCAAAGAATACGGAAATTTACTTTCACCAAGGGATACCATAACCGGGGTTATCTTATTCCGCCTTTTCTCTCGAACAACCTAATCGGCCCTTAACCCGGATACCGGCTCTTAACCCGGATACCAGCCAGAATATGGGATCTGCGCAATCAAATCGATTAGGATGAGTAAGGGTGGGGTATCCGGGTTAAACCGACCCTATTCTGCAAACAAACAGAGCCTTACAGAAGATTCATACAGATGAAAATCCAGTAGATGTTCTGACGAAGCCGGTGAGCCGAGAGAAGTTCAATGTCAGCAAAGCTTCTCTTAGACTTGGAGCTACTTGATCGAGTTGTTTGTGGCGAGATCTCTTGATGGTGATTTGATTGATGGCTGAACATGTCTTCAAGTGGGAGAAATGTTGACGTGTGCGTGGTGGAAAACGTGGGAGATCCCACATTCGTGTCCTCCTCGCAACGGCCTGGAGAAGAAGGAAAAGGAAAAACATGGGCCCCACACGTTTAGATATGTGAAGCCCATGTTCAGGATATTTGGGATAGAGTCCCAGGTGCAATAGGAGTATTTTATATTGTGGGTTTGGGATGTCTATGGTATAGTCATGGAAAAATAAAAAAAATAAAAATTATTTTTCTCCGTTCTTCCTCCGAGAAGAAAAGAGTTTGGCTTGGGGAGGCCTTAAATGCTTTTGACATTGTACTGTTACCATTGGAAATTAAAGATAGTGAAGAGATCCTGTCCGTGGACGTAGATCGAAATTATCTTTCCGATCGAACCACGTAAATCCGGTGCGTTCTTTCTTATGTGCTTGCTCTGTTCTTTGCCTATTTTACTCTTCTATGTGAGACTGTATATTATACTTCTCTGTATCTTTCCGCACATATTCTCTACAATGGCTATCTGATAAAGTGCCACGAGGAACGTGGGGCATGAATGTACGTGGAGCACGTGCCTAGATGCTGGGCCAATCTTGTGTGGCGTTTGGTAGGCGGCATCTTGAACTATGAACCGATCAATGATAGGTCATAATAGGTCTGACAAATTTCTCCCTCCTCAGCACTAAAAAATTCAATATTACTCGTTCATTCATTCAAACAGAAAAATCATCCATTATTATTAATATTACATTAGCTTTTTATTTTTTTTAATATATGCTTTTGCAAAAACTAGTCTTCTTGAAGCATATATATTACATGTCCATATATCTCGCCTTATTAATATAAACGGTAATAGGGGCATGGCTAGCATGCTATATTGAAAGTTATACTATAACAAACACATGATTGATTGCATTAAAAAAGGCAATATCATAATCCTTCGTACTATTTACCGAGAAATACATAGAAGAATATTCTAGTTACTTTGATTCAATAGAGAATAATAGAAAATTTTGAAGTATGAACAAAGGATTAAAAAGAGAAATGATTGATACACAAAAGAAGGCTATGCTTTTTTATGTGTGGGAATCCACGTGGGTAATTAGTTTATAGGATTTTTTTGCATAAAAACCATTGTTATATGTGAAGTTACAAAAAAACACTCTTAGAAACGTATTATCATACATATCACTATATAAATTCTAATTGTGCAAAATTATCATATGAGTAACCGCGCGTGACCAGCCCTGGGTTTAACTACAGTTAACTTTGACTAAGCTTAGGAAATGTCCATACTAGCCCCGGTTAAAGATCTAACCGTGGCACTGTTCGCACCTGATGAACAGGGAGCCGTCGGAGAGCTCTGTTGCCCGGACGACCACCAGGGGGCGGGAGTGGCCCTCGTAGCTGACTACACCATCGAGGGAGAGAGAGAGAGAGGGAGAGGGGGTGAGAGGGTGAGATATCACAGGGGAGAGAGAGAAAAAGAGAGAGAGGGAGAGAGGGTGAGGCGCGTTGGCTGGGGAGGTGGACGGGGGGAGTCGTTCACGGGCTGTGGAGGTTGCAGGTGGTGGCGATGGGGTGCTGCGGCTGTGAATAAGAAGGGTAAGGTGTGGAGACCGGTGGGGCTCGCGGCTGGGGAGAAAGAGAGGGTGAAGGCGAGGAGGTCGGCCGACGTGAGTGTTCTGGCGGTGGGTAAGTAACAGAGAAAGGGGGGTTGGAGTGGAGAGGGGGATGGTGGGACGACGATGGTGGGTTAGCAGGGGAAATAAGGGAGAGAAGGAGAGGGTCGAGGGGGGGGGGGGTCCCTGTGTGCTTGCGGTGGTGGTGTTGGGCTCGACGGCGACGGTATGAGGGGGGGCGATGGTGGCGGATTCACAGGCGAAGGGAGGACAGCGGCAGGTGGCGGGCTCGCAGTGGCGTGGGGAGGCGTGGGTGCTGGAGGTTGCGGTGGTCGCGATGTGGAGGTGCAGCCGTGGGGGAGGTGGTTGGCGGCGTGGGGGCGCAGGGTGCGACGGTGCCTAGGAGGCGGCAGCGGCGGACGTGGGGAGGCGGGAGGCGTGGGTGCTGGAGGTCGCGGCGGTCGCGATGTGGAGGTGCAGCCGTGGGGGAGGTGGTTGGTGGTGTGGGGGCGCAGGGTGCGATGGTGTCTGGGAGGCGGCAGCGGCGGATGTGGGGAGGCGTGGGTGCTGGAGGTTGCGGCGGGGGTGGTCGACGTCGGTGGACGGCGGAGGGTGGGAAGGTGAGAGGAGGGACATTTAGGTCATTTTACTCCTCTTTAACGGGAATATTAGAATCTCCGTCGAATATTCGACTATCTGTCAATAGAAGTTAACTCGGATGATAGTTTTGCACAATTAGAATTTATATAGTGATATGTATGATAATACATTTCTAAGAGTGATTTTTTTATAATTTCACATATAACGATGGTTTCTATGAAAAAAATCCTAGTTTATATGATGGAAGATAGAAATCACTAATTTAATGACAACAAACGGGTGATCATAAAACTTGTTAATTACGAACCTGAACTAAAGGGGCCCAGCTTCCCATCTGATGGCATGTAGCTTTCGTGGGGCTGCAGTTTACTTAGATCGTTTGAGAGAGAGAGAGAGAGAGAGAGAGATAGATGGAAGAAGGGGAAGGGACTGATGGATCGAGTAGTTGTGCACCTGTATTTTTATATGGACAAGGAAAAAAAAGGGACGTGACGGGACGAGTTTGAGAGCTGGAATTGTAAGTGTACCACTATGGAGAGTGTCACAACGTACACCCCACTTCCCCACAGGAAAAGAATTGTCACCTTCGGTAAGAGAAAGTTAACGATCGAATGTACGTTGGACGTCAAATAACTCGTCCATCTCCTCAGTAGTCACAAGTCTTTTCCTCTTCACCTCAATCGATCAAAGTGATGCCCCCCACTTTGGAGGCAGGAGTCCCCACTCTCTTCGGCTGTTTGCCCAAGCTAGTCAATGGAGAGTTTTAATTTATTGGGTAACCTATCATGTGAGTATCTAATCAAGAAATCAAAGCGTATTTTCGCTTGAATTCGACGAATACCCACGTACGAAATATCGGATGGAATTACTTATTTTTTCTTTCAGGATCGATCTTTTCTTTCGGGCAAGGGGTTATGTCTAACTTTAGAGTTGTAATTAACTATCTTACTAAGGGTCATCTTCGCGATGAAATAAGATGAATTAAGATGACTTATTCGTGAGCGAATGAATTATTCAAATATGACAGTCGAAATATATCACTCAGAGTCAGATAGAGAGTTAAGACTCTTAATTCAGGGTTAATTTATTGCACTTCTCTTACATGAATATCTTACACGACTCTGAGTAAGATATGTACTAAATTAAAAATATAAAAATTCATAAATAACGCATCTCGGGTTCACCCGAGTTAATTTATTCTAACTTATTATCAAAGTGACCTTTGTAAAAATGGGAACCCAATTCGCAGACTTTACTTATGTCACAGGCATTCTCAATTAGTTCGGACTTGTTTCTTACGATTTCACAAGTCCAATAAAATTAAACCCTAATCCAACTCATGATAATAGCCTAGCTAGATGAACAAACCAACAGACACACGTAACCAATTCATGCATGCGTGACACAAATATTTAATTGCTGGACATTTTCCGTCGAGCTTCTTATCTGGAAAGAAGGATCATTCAGGCCTGAGGGCAATGCTACCTGTAACACCATTAATTGATAAAGATCGATGTGTCCATCAGAATGGGGAAGAAGAAGCCAATTGTTTCATCGTAAAGGTGCCAGCGCTCAGCTTTCCAGAAAGGAAACAAGCAACACGGCACGTTGCGGCAGCTGGCGAGAGAAGAAAGAGAGAGAGAGAGTGGACGGCTCCCACATGCACGAGAGAACTGGCAACTTAATTGGATAGAGATGAAAGCCCGAGTAACTGACCCCTCCCCAATTATTAGACTTGTCATCTTGCAGCATGCAGACAGGGGAAGACTCGTAGAGTTCCGCCACTGCCAGCATCATCATCATCACGCCTGCTGCCCTCATTAAAATGTTGCAGAGCACTTCATAACGATGCATGGCGGAATTGATACGAACCGGAAATTAACCACGTCGCGATGGGAGAGAAATCTAGCTAGCTAGATACTGTGCATGGTGGCCGGGCAAGAACAAATAACCCGCTGTTCCCAGCAGTTTCCCTTACTGTGGCTGGCTGGAGACAAACGGATCGAGGGAGCAGCTAGGAAATTATCTCTACGTGCGCACGTACGGCTTTGTTTTTTGTTTTGACATCGAGGGGGGGGGTGTCTCTGTCCTTTTGACAAACACGTATATGAATTCCAAAAAAGTGCACTGGTTGTACCATGCATGTTTTTACCGTCACTTGGCTCATCGGTTGAAGTAAAAAGACACTACACTACTTCTTGTTGTATGATCGATACTTACAGAAGTCAGGTGTTGTTTCCATTGGTTTCATGTTGTTCCTGATTGCAAGATGACCTACTACCGCATGTGGCAGGACCCCGCTTCCCTTCCCACCTTTGCCGTGGTCTGTGTTTTCTTCTTCATGGAACGGAGCAAGCATGCAAAATTCCAACCATTCATTGAGGTAGTCACAGGACACCCCCCCCCTTGCGCTGCTTTTGCTAGTGTACGTTGTTGTGCCTTCTTTTCTCTTCCCCTTCGTCTCTGTGCGTGGAGACGACAACTGTTGGTGCCCTCTCTGAGACGGCAGCTCTGGAGAAGACGTACGTACATACCCCACGCTTCGTACCACGGGGTACGTTAATTGATTAATTTCTTGTAGAACACAAGGCAAAAATTTTAATTATATCCTGTGATCGATGGGGTGGTTTCGAGATGCCATGCATCAAGCACGAAAAGCTTTGCAAAGCGTCCATTTCTTCTTTAATTTAGTATTATTTGCACGCATCGGCCGTCATGCCGATGAGCTGTCTATTATATACGTGACGACAAACTTGCACCACCGCAAAGTTGGTAGCGGCGTGCCAAATATCACCGCATCAACCCCATGACGTTGACGTCTTCTGGAAGCTACGTGGAGTGACGGTGCTTGGGCTCTACCGGGGTAGTTGTGGCTGGGAAAGGAAGTTTCGACGCTCTACCTACGTGAATAATTAAAGATTTATTGAATTTATGAGAAATACTCTTATACTATCATAATCTTTCAAAATTACTCATATATCTCAACTTTTGTCGTACTCATTGTAACATCTCAAAATCTTTAAGAATAAGTTATTATGCTCCTGCCGTGATCAAGTCATTACTCTAGTTAATGAAAGTTAAAGAGGGAGATGAAAATCTCTAACCTCTTTCTACTTAAATCTCTAAACTACACTTAAGGTGAGAAAGAAAGAAGTGTAGGGGAGAGAGAGAGCGAGCGCACAAGGAGTAGGGCGCCCCTCCACCGCCATCGGTGCTAGCATCCGCTGCAAATACAGAGGGACAAAGTGAGAGAGAGAGGGGATGGGTTGGTGACGAGAGAGGGGGTGGGTTGGTGAGCTGAGAGGGGGACCGAAGAAGGGGAGGGAGACGGTCAGAGAGTGTAACGACGCATGATCTGGATACCGGGAAAGGAACTCGATACCATTCGAATCCTGGTCCGGCGCCCACGAGCCGAGACTCGGAAGGGCTGAAAAGGAGTGTGGGGGTACAAAGAAATAGGAAACAAAGCAGAAACAATTCAACAATTAACAGAAATAAATAAACAACTACAACAGAGTCCAGTCCAACAGAAAGTACAGTGTAAGACAGAAGAACGTACTCAACACCGAGTGAACACTCGGCCCGGCAAGCTGACAACTAAAAACCTCCGCACAGCACCCTCGAACCTCGAGGAAGAACTGCCGCACATGAAAAACAGGGGTGAGCCTCATGTCACTGGCTCAGTAGGGGTCCCGCGGAACCCCAACCGAAAACAACGGTGGCTCGAAAAGTAGCAACTAGAGCTAGAACAACAACAACAGCAGGAACAGTAAACACAGTGGCCGGTAAAACCTCGGCTCTACAGCTACTCCTACTGTACCGGAAAACACGTCCCGATCTCCCAGTCGGGGGACCACCAGACTACGAACCACCCTAGCCACGCTACGGGGGAAAATGACCACGATGTCGGGAACTCAACGCTGTCTAGGGGAAAGCCCTCGGTGACGCTCACCGGAACCCCTAGACCTCGGCATCGGGAAAACACCCGGAACTCCACGCAAAACCACGTCTCGCAGACGTGAACGGAACCTCGAGTCACGAGAACCTCACGTCACGTGATGGGAGTACCTGTCCACTAGAAGCAAGGCCGGAAGCGTCCACTGACGTCTTAGTCCGCGCCTCAGGTGTCTCCCTCCGGTCCAGCGGGAACTGAGACACCGTATAGTAACCACAGAATAAGGATTGGTTGGGGTCGCGCTCGTCAGCGCGGGTCTGACATCCCCAACCAACCACGTGTGTACACACAGACCATCCGCTCTAAGTCGAGTCCTCTAGCTAGTTTTCCACCCAGCCCGGACTCAGGCTGCAAAGGCGAGGGGCCCTATGGTAACCAGCCTAAAAACCGTCTCTCTCGGGAAAGCTCTCCACCACTCCCGGGTGGGTCCACACTCGCGTGCGCAGGAAAGTCACAGCTAGTGGGGGGTCACTAAACATGAACACCGAAAATTACGCATGCACCCATCGCGAGTAACACGGAGTACCAGGTGGCTCAGAGCCACCAGACTCTGGATAGTCCACTAGACCTAATAAACCCAACGGCCCTTGAGTCACACGACTCGGGTCAAGACCATTGTACAAGGACAGCACAACGCAGTCAGTCTAACCTAATCCCTAGGTCCGAAACCACGGCACGATGACTCACGAGGCAGTTCACAACTGCCGAGGCCATTCCCTCAAAAAGGGAACTCAAGAGCCCTCCAGCCCGCAGGCTGGGTGACTGGACTCGTAGTCCAAGGACAAGCACATGGCCCGCACGGAAACCACTTCTCGAAAAGCCATTGACGTGCGGGAATAACCCACCATACACATGCCGATGCATGACGACTCGTTCTAGCGAAAACACGAAAGCCCGTAACATAGGGGGTCACCCGAACCCACCATACCTATGGGCTCGCTAATCGAGGTAGCACGGTACCTCTAGACACCCAAAAACTCGGTCACGGAACCCACGGGGTGTCCGAGACATCCATGAGACCAAAGGTCGACCACTGGGTCACAACCGGGTCGACCGGGGGTCAACACAATGCGACCGGAACACACCAACACGGAAAACCAAATGGTGGTCCTCCGTGGACCGTCAAAATGCTTGGCGGTCCACCCTGGACCGCAAGCCAATAAGTAGCGGTCCACTCTGGACTGCCAAAAACATATAGCGGTCTCGCCAGGACCTCTAACCGCCAAAAACACACGGTTAAAGGGACGGTCATCCCTAAGATTGCAACTCCATATGGCGGTGCAATCTGGACCGCCAGCCAGCAAGTAGCAGTGCGAGGGACGCCAGGAAGAGAAACGGTCTGGCTTGGACCGCTATGCCAACGTAGCGGTCTATCGCGAGACCGCAACCCAAAACACGGTGAAACGGGAGAGTGGCGGCCTCCCTGAGGGCCGCCTCGCCTAGTGGCGGTTCTTGGTACGACCGCCTCTATTCCGGCAACCCGAAAATGGCGAGTTCGGAGGAAAACTCTGTTCCACGCCCCGTTTACGCCCACGTGAAGGGGAAAACAAGGGGAAACTAGTCCCCAACCTCTCTAGCATCGAGAGGACCCATTTAAACCCCAAAAACGTGGTTAAAACGCTAGATCCGGCTCACTCCCTAAAAACATGTATTTTCCCCAAAATGCTCAAATAAGCCCACTTGGCTCACCACGGCCTACCAAACTCACTAAAATGGAAGTACACGAGCTGTGCGTCCATCTCCCTACCTCCACTAAAGATTCCGCGCACCGAGGACGTCGATCCGTCAAGAAAACGTCGTTGAGACTCTGCCGGGACACGAACTCGCGACCGAGCTTCTACGCGCCTCCACGCCTCGATCCTCGACCCGTCCTCACGGTCCTCACCCCCACGTCGTCGCCACCTTGCCCGCCATCGCCTCCGTCGGCCGTCCAGAGGAGAGGGGAAGAGAAAGAGACGAGAGAGAGTGAGAAAGAGAGAATGGGGGAGAGAGGGGGTGAGGGGGGTTATTTATAGAAAAACTCAAAAATGTCAAAAATTCAAAAAAAATATGAAAAATTACCTCCACGATCCTCGGGAAGAGCCTAACGCGCCGGTATTGTCCCAGAGTTGGAGAACGCGTCAGTTCTCCCTACACAGAGTTCCGAAGACACATCAAGAAAAAACATGCGTAAAGTACAAAACACACTCCGGGACCCACGAAAATGATCTGAAAAATTCGGGACATTATAGCCCTCCCCCCTTAAAAAAATTTCATCCTCGAAATTCAGGATAAACGCGGGAACACAAAGGAAGAATGCCTTAACCAACTGACAACTCCGTCAGACCCCCAACATAAAAAATCTCGATTCTCACGATAGCTCCTAACCTGAGGGACCCAGCCAGACTACAATCACGAACGACACATTACTCCACATGCCGCGCACACTAGCCCTCAGAGCAAGCATACACCAAAGGACACAGTCCGACATCACCTCAGTCACAACGAAAACCAATCATGGCACTGCTGCCACCATCTCGCTCGCTGAGGAGACACAGTCCTCGTCACGAGAAACAGTTACCGATCCATCCTACGGTCGGCGGACCCATCAAACATCAGTTTCTCTACCAGCTGACCGCCACAAATTCGTCGACTCTACGCCAAGGACCACTTCACACCTGGCAAGCCGAACACCACAATAGCACCGGACCAACTCTGCCAGAAGGCAACTTCGACAAAGCCCAGATCCCATCCGGAAAAAGGCACATCCTGGAAACGGCCACCAAGGCCTCGCTTGCGCACGGCTCTCACCGTTCTTGATGCGCAACCACCAGCATCTTCTGTCTATGAAAGACCAATCGCTGGTCACCAGACATTCGTCAACGGGGAACCTTCGTTGGCCCAACAGGCACGATCCAAATCGCAATAGGCCATCCTACTGACTCACCCACAGACCAACACCACATCCCGACCTATCATCATGCCAACTCTACCCTCTCAGGGGAGTACGTCGAAATCACATGACAGGATCTCTCCTCGGTCCTCACGTCACTCGACTCAGACTTACAAGGGAATCCTCCCTTGCTGGTCGCAGACAAGGGATCACCATTCCACGTCAACCTCTCTTCAAGGACCTAGCACAGGCATCGACCATCATCCTATCTCATCAAATCCTATCTCATCTCAATTACTCCAACTGGACGCCTGCCAATCCCGGATACACTCTTACCATTGAGCCACGAGACACAACTTGAACAATTCACGGCACACGACTCCAAAGCAACCAAGTGCCACTTGCTACCATAGCAACCTGGTCGACGACGCCGTGACTGATACACACAGGTCCCCAGACAATACACATCTTACCATGGTCGACCACTCGGTCAACCCAACCAGCCACTCGTCGCCACCAACTGGGACCTATAATCTCTCAGAGATCACTCCTTCAAAACATAGCATCATCCACGGACACAACTTTCAACACAAAAATAGGGTACTCATGCGGCACACTCGCCAACATATTTCCCCAATTCTCCATCCTGCAGGTGCCACAACCATAATATCTCAAGTAACGGCACGGCAACAACACGTCTCATACCAAGGAACCAATCCTCCACCGTCCTACACATCCTCAGGAAATCCGCCCGTAGCAACCAACGCTACGATCCGCGCACTCTGATCCACACGCATAGCCACCACAACGACAACTTGGGATCCTCCATCCCGATAATCCTCTGCAACACCACAGGCTCCGATCCTCCACACATCGAAAACCACAACACCAACCGCAAATTCTCAAGAACACCGCCCAACCGGCACTCGTCCTTCCGGAACAGTGCCAACGCCCTTACGCATCAGGGAACGGACAACGCTTCTCGCAGACAACCACCTTACCAAAACACAGGACACGTCTCACACGGATCTCATGGCACACAAAAGGCCAACCAATCCGGACACACAATGCAAGACGACGAACCTTGGCAAAACACGATCTCCTCCAACCAAGGTAAAAACTCAATATACCTCTGACCAACGGAAGGTCTCCATGCTCGACCTGACCTCGAACCTCACGCACGCTGGGAACAACACCTTCTAGCATCCAGAAAACCATTGCTACCGTCAGGTCAGCTCCTCCGACATCACTCGCCTAGTGTTCCGTCGGACCACATTCATAGCACCTCGCGATGCACCATTGTAATTCCTCGAACTACAACACGCCACGCCAAGAGCCGCAACACGATCCATAACCGGCAACCGCCAACGCTCATCTTCGAGTCCCAAACTCGCCGCGGAACCTTCACATCTTAAACCAAACCCAGGGTGAACACAACCCATTCACACGCAGAAGCGTAGGAGCAAGAACTCAATGTGACATCTCTGCCCAATCTTACCTCAAAATTCATGAAAATAATCAGGACCGACACGTCATCTCTGACGCCACCAAGCATGACAAGAACATCAGGCTCGACAATCAGCAACTCAATAGAAGATCCTCCGCTTATCCGAGCGCACCTCTCGACCAGAGCACCCGCTCCGACGTCTCAAACCACGACCTTAACACCTCAGGGGCTGGATAATCTTAGACTGGAGTGGCCAAACTCTATAATAGCTCCCTTAGAGCGCACTCATGGTCACTTAACCACGAGCAATCCGCACCAGCCACCTGACATCGCTACAAATTTGATGCGGGACGGACACGGGAGACCGACTCTATATGCTGCGGACCTCGGACTCTAGATGGAGATGCGACCAGCAACACACAAATTGGAGAGACTTCGGCCCGACACTATGAGTTCCTATGGGCTATACATCGCTAACAGAAACACAAGCTCACTCGCCGTCCCAAGCGAGGGAAACGCGGATCGTGCACGGTTGAGGAACCGGCAGAGTTCAAGGTAGTCGACTCACTTCCGGACTCGGATCGAGCCACGGGACGGGTCACTCTCATACTCACAGCGGTGACATGGACTCACGGGCTAGTTCCTATCACACTCGGCAGCGGCATATGACCATATACTAGCTAAGCAAAGTAATGCCAAGAAGTTACGATCGTACCTCCACGCACCCGACGTGGGGAAGACAACCCCGGCCAATCTCGGACTCCCAGTTAAACAATTTTACATAAGTACAATAATTTGACCCACTCCACGCAGGGAGGTAACAGGTCATATGTGTGGCCCGAGAGTCACGACAATCAGGTTGACGGGCAGCATTTTAATGTCGCTCCGGTGGTACCGAATCCTCATTTTCGTGCTATCCGGACGGCGCGATCTACGGGTCTGTGGGGCCCACGGACCGCCCCAACCTCCGGCTCTGGTGGGGTGGGTCTCGCTGTGAGGGAGACCCCTGGTGGCGCGCCTCCCTGGACGACGGTTGACCGGAAACACCGGTCGGAGGCCGATCGGTTCCGATCTCCAAGAGTTGGAGTTGCTGCCCACAGATTTCTGCTTCTATTTTTCAATGCGCGACCCGGCGAGGTCGGCCGCTGCGATCAATCCTGACGTCGGATCAGAGCTTAGGAGGTACCATTGGAAATCTCTCTCGAAGTCCTTCAATCTAGGACCAGAGAGATGAACTGGATCTGCACGGATCTGGTCTTTGTTGATTTTTGAAGTTGCTGTTGGATAGTTCCCGAAATCTCAGAATAGCAGAGCAATTTCCTGAGAACTACCTTTGACCGCAGGGTAGACCTCAGATTCAGGCTTTGAAATCTTCATAAAAGTTATAGAGGGGAGGGAGAGGAAAACGGCAATATTTTTTGTGAAAGGTTTTGTTGAGATTTGGGTGGGGAAACGTATTTTAGACTGGCGGATGGTCGGATCTAGACTGAGGCAGATAGAATTGTAGATGGATCTGAAAGTGAATTTTAGAAAATAGATGGAGATCTGTGGAAATTCCACGAAAAATTGGGGATGGAGAGGAAGGTTGAAAGAACTCCCAGTAAATTTGGGAGCTTCTGAAAAAATCAAGAAGTGGTCCGAAGATTGGAAACTCAGGGCGGGTGGAAATCAAAACTGAAAACAGACAAATCTGGAAGGAGAAGTTGGACGAAAATGGAAAATTATCAAACGAGCTCTGGAGGCCAAACCGATTTTTTTGAGAGGTGGTGGGAACCTCTAAAACACCCCCTGAAAATTTCAGCCCAAGAAGAGCTCGTGGCCGAGAGCAGAAAATCATGGAAGGGAACTCTGTCCTGGGTGGATAGAACACCGGCGACGATGGTGGCGGTGCGATGGCGACACGTGGCGGCGGCGGCGATCACCGGAATTGATAGGGAGGCTTCACACCTCAAGAACACAGCCATCCCAGCTGCAAAGGGGAGGGGGAGGAGAGAGGAGGAGGGCGCACGAGGCTGCTCCAAGAATTTCTTCCAATTCAAATGCATTAATTCTTCATAAATGGGAAATACAAGGCATTTATATGAAATACCAAAAGACTCAAATTACCCCTAGATCTAGAGTTTGGGGGAATAAAAAAAGGAGTAGAACTAATTAGTTCTACACACATTTTACAAAAATAAAATTGGGTGACAATGAGAGGGGGGCGCCCCCTTGACTATGTGGGTAAGGTTGGTGGCCAACCTTGACATTTAAGTCCACTTGTCCCCCACTTGGCCCACTCTTCTAGAAGCCCACAATTGGAATGTTGACTGACCTCACATGAGCCCTAGGGGTGAGGTGGATCAATGGGAGGAGGGGTGGGAGGCCCGTGGGACCCGGGGTGGTCCCATTTTACATATAAACCCTTATTACAATCCAATATTACAAACCGAATAAAGCTAAATAACGCACATGACACACAAATAAAGTCCAAATAAATGTGATAAAGGCCGAGACTCAAGGGGGAGTCTCCAGACTGTCTCCGAGCCAGATGGACGCCGAAGTGGCTCGGGTGGTGCTCTGCGTACGGTACCGGTGGCTCGCCGACTCGTGCCGCTCGTGTGCTCTGGTGTCTGCACCAAAATTCCTCGAACGCAGCACCGCAGCAACACGCCTGCCGGCAACATCTGCCCAACACAGCACAACCGAGGCCACCACCCATCGGGAAGAAATCTCCCTATCACATCCCTCGAGCCCCACACCGGCTTTCCAAGAAATAGCAACTACATTCACAATGCCAACGCCGCGCCCTCAAGCTCTCAAGCGAGAAACCAAGTGAAAAATATACACGAAACCCTATGTCAGCTGCCGACTGTACTGGACCTTACGGACTCTGATCACTGCAATATCTCGAATTCCCATGTACGTCTACAACCACGCTCTGATACCAACTGTAACGACCCAGGATCCGGATACCGGAAAAGTGGTACGGACACACGCCGCAGTACACGCCGGTGGACGAGGACACGTCGGAGCCTCTTCGGCTCGAGAAGGACATGGACGCGTTGATCAAGCTATCATCTTTGTTTCACATTTTTTAGCCTTGTTGGGCCCTATTTAGTCCTTGTGGACAATTAATTGGTTGTACTATTGTGTAAGGTCTAATGGGCTAGATTAGAGTTAATGGGCTAGAATAGTGGTCTAGAGCTATTGTGCTTTTCTCTTGGGCTTTAAAAGGGCCAAGTGTGAAAAGGCCCATGGGCTAGGTATGAATGGGTCAAATGGGGTTAAATGTGAACAAGTCATGGGATTAGTATGCTAGGTGTAAAAGGGGCTAAGAGAATGGAGGCTTGGAGGCTTGGAAGGGGGCGCACCCCTCTCTTGGTCCAAGGAGGGGCTGCCACCTACCATCCTTGATTTCCCTCCCTTCATTTTTCAAAAATAGGAAGCTTCTTGTCCCCCCCTTGGTCATCCCTCCCCCCTTTAGTCAAGGGGGCGCACCCCCCTCTCTCTCCTCCCTCCTCCACCTCCCATCCTCTCCCTAGGGTTTCCCCTCCCCTATATATCATCTCTTGTAAACATATTTCAAAAGTTAATGAAGAGATTTTGAGAGAAAATTGTGTAAGAGAGTGGTTCTCTTTCCCCCTCTTGGGTGTGATGCCCTAGACCCCAATCCTGTGATGAGATTTTCTTGACGTGTGACTCACCCCCCCTTATCGTCCCCTTCCTGCTCATATCTAGTTCTAAAAATTTTACCAGAGCTGCTCCTACAAGTCAGGAAGAATTTGGCGCTGGTTTCGCCTTGATCGGAGCCTTGGATCACCGGCAACAATTCTAATTGTGAAGTCGCGCAAGTCTGTCTGAGCATACAGATCTTCAACTTCCTGATACGAAATTTCTACGGATCTACTCCCAAGCCCTTTGGATCTAAGATTCTTAGTGGTCGTAGGATTTTATGTTCTCTTCGCGTTGCCACTGAGCTCGTGTTGTTCTGAGGTCTGTGCTGGTCGTGGCAAGGATTTTCGTGGGACTGCATCGACCACCCTATGCAGATCCGACCCAGAATCAGAGGCAACTTCAGAAATTGCCCCATCTCCTTCCTCTCAGATATGCCCGAGCTCTTTGGTCTGCGTTTTCCTCTGGATGTCGCCGATGATCTCCAACAAGAAGCAATCCATTCTGACACCAGAGCTATTTTTCCTATAATTTTTAGCTCTTCTGTGCAGTTCTGTGCGAGCAGAATCTGAGGATGAGTACAGTTGCTACCACGCCTAGATCTAATCGCGCTGTTCAGACCAGGCATTCTTCATCCTGTCGCTGACATTCTCCAACAAACGGCACCCCGATCGGACGTCGGATCTAGGCGTACCGACATCCCCAAGTCTACTACGTCGGGTGACCTGCGTGGGCAGAGCCCAGTCGGCTTCCAATCGGCTCATTCGATCGGCCCCGACTCGCCTCCCTCGCCTCCTGCGAGTGCGGCCTGTCAACCTGAGTTCTAGCGACCCAAAATTTGTGCATGTAGCCCTTTACCTCCCTGCGTGGAGTGGGCATCTGATGGAGTCATCACCCACGACTCCCTCGGGCTCGGGTCATCTTCACACCCCGATGTCATTTGAGCTCGGGCTTCACTTTATGTAGGCCCCGTTATCCATTTTGTGCTTTCTATTTGAGTCATTTGATGTATTTTCAATTTTATTTGAGTCATGTCCCTAGGTCTTTTGTTGTTTCCCTAAGTTTAAGTGTCATTAGATTAGCTATTGGGCCCAACTCTGTGGGCTTGGCCCAGGGGCGCCCCCCCTACCCTTGCTTATTTGTCATTATTGCATGAGTCATGGACTTTTTGTAAAATGTGGGTTGCCTATATATAGGACCCCATTCCCCTCCATTTCAAATTAATGAATGAATGAAGAATTGCCATTTGAGAGTTCAAATTCCATAGTTCTAGTGGAGTGAATCCAATAGTGGGTGAGAAGCCCTAGGGGAGAGAATCCTCACCCAACCTTCTCTTTCTCTCTCTCTCCCTCCCTCACCACAAAGGGGGCTGCGACCCCCCCCTCTCTCCTCCACCTCACCTGCCACCTCACCCCCCATCCCCTTCCCTAGGTGCATTGAAGACCCCTCCACCAAATCCCCACCAAATCTTGCCCCTCCCTAGGAGATCTTTGGCCATTCCAACACAATCTCCCACTCCCCAACATAATCTCTTCCCTTCCCCACACAATCTCCCAACCCCCAAGACCAGTTTGAATTTGAAATTCCCTCCATTCCCCAGCCTCAGGTCGCCCCTTTCCTTCCCTCCACTCCATACTACCAAGATCACCCACCACCTTCACTCACCTTCAACCTTGACTGAAGCTAGCAAGACCCTACGTCCTCCCCCCTTCTCCAGCTCCTCCACACACCCTCCCCACCCTCCATACCTCTTCCCACATTCCCCTCCCACCACTCATCATGTCTCCTTCACCATTCAACCACGTCTTCTTCTCATTTCGTGGTCATTCGGGAGCTACATCGACGGACCTGCTCTAGCTGAGGACCTGTAGAGAACCAGCAGATTGCAGCGGCGACCCCGACCTCATCCCGGAATCCCTGAAGGTCCAAGAGGTACCGCTGGAAGCGTCCACCAGTCTTCTTCGCAACGGCAGTGGTCTCGTCCCCTTCGGAGTTTCCTGCTGCCCGGGGGAGTCGTTCTCCCCAGACTGCGCGTCCACCTCCAGACTGCAGATCAGAGGCTGCTAGTAGAGACTCCCACGATCAGTAGCTTGAAGATCTGGAAGAGGGGCTTGGCCGAGACCTTCCTCAACAAGTATCTTTCCATCTCCAAGAAGCGGATCCTCGATCGACCTCCGGAGCAGCTTTTTCTCATTTTTCTCCCTCAGGTGTGCTGGTCTGTCCACTCCTGGACTGGTCCGACACCTGAGCACTATTTGGGCTGCTCAGGTCTACCCCAACATCGTCTGGCATCCTCGTGGGTCTCTGCTTGAAGAGGACCCGATAACTAAGCCGTCAACTTTGGCCAAGCCCGATTCAGAGCTCGGGAGCGCCCGGAGTGACTTCATCTTCCTGCTGTTGTGGTCCAGAAGCAGACAGAGCCAGAACCCTGCTTCACTGTTCGCTCTGCTCCGACCAGCACCAGCAACCTGATAAATCGGCTAAATTTGGATGACTTCCTGGGTTACCTACGAAGATTTTCCAGCTGGTCTCGTCCCAAAAAAAATTCGGGAGCGGTCACAGCGTCAACATCTTTGATAGTCTATCCTGATTCACTGAGAGCGAGCAGACCCGGCTTCGTCCACTCTTCGGCTCCCATTTGGTTTCTTTTCCCCCTCCCCGCCTGGCCGGCTTACAGCCCCTCCCTGTGGGAGGTAGTGTTTGATTGTAACCATTAACTTCCCATCCCCAAGGTTCCCCCCCTTGCATGGGGTGTAGTGTTGTAATGACTTAAGCAGGTCAAGCTTCTTCGACGCGGCGTGTGGGGAACCCACGCTTCCCCGCTCGCCCATGTCTCCGAGCGGGACCAGTTTCTTGAAACCGGTCGAGTAAGTGCTCCACCCTTAGCTCTACTTAGTGCTTGTTTTTTCCAATATTAGTTCATAAACTCGGTTGGCCGTGAGAGTGAGAGCCCGATCCTTAAGCTCCATTGCTTCAAGAGATCACCGTGGGGTGAAGAGTGTAGCCCGTGCCCTTGGCACCACGTCGGCTCCCTTGAATTGGGCATCCATATCCTTGGGGAACCAACCTTGGACTTGCTGGCCCTCCACCAGCAAGGGCCCAGCCATCACATCCTCCACTTGGCATCACCAAGTTACCCCGGGTTTGGGTGAGCGTCGGGTGAGTGACCGCCAATATCGGTCGATTCCATTTGCAAATTGTGCTTGCTTGGCTAGATCCGAGGGTGTGTCACATCAATTGGTATCAGAGCAAGTCATTGACTTGTCTCTATCAAGTCTAAGTCCTAGGGCCATTGCATTGTGTGTCCATCCTTCATTTCATTCCCTCCCCCCCTTGCATGTCCACCCGTAGTGGTGCCATTTAGCGACCCAACCCATCGTCTTCGATTCCCCCCATGGATCCCAATCCCCAACTCAACCAAGACTCCCTTAGGGAGGAACCCCAAGGCCAAATGAACCAGGTGGATGCTGCCCTTACAAACATTCTTGCCCAACTTGAGTCCCTTTCCACTCGGCTCACTCGACTAGAAGAGCATGAGTTCCACCCAAGGAATAATGAACAAAGAGCCCACCATCCACATGTTGAACCTCATAGGGATGAGTTCCACCCAAGGAACAATGAACCAAGAGCCCACCATCTACATGTTGAACTTCATAAGGATGAGTTCCACCCAAGGAACAATGAACCAAGAGCCCACCCTCCACATGTTGAACCTCATAGGGATGAGTTCCACCCAAGGAACAATGGACCAAGAGCCCACCCTCCACATGCTGAAATTAATAGGGAGGACTTGAATGTTGACCCCTACCATGACTATGAGAGGCCTCACCACCATCAAAATCATGAAAGGCGTCCACGGGACGACCCAGATGACCCTCTCTTAAGGATGATTAAGGTAAAGGCCCCAAACTTTGATGGTTCCCATGAACCAAGTATCTACTTAGAATGAGAAACCGCCATGGACCAATATTTTGAATGGTACCCTATGTCCGACCAAAGGAGGGTAAGATTGGCCAAGATGCACCTCACCAAATTGGCCAAAACTTATTGGCTAAACCAAGAAGGATTAAGGAGGGTTAGGCGAGAATGGCCTATTGACACTTGGGAGGGAATGAAGACCCAACTTAGAAATAAGTACCTTTCTCTATCCTACCACCAAATGCTCTTGGAATACATTGAGAAATTTGACTCCAATCTTTTGAAGTGCGGAGTTCATGGGGACCCGGACGTCACCTTGTCCCGATTTAGGAATGGGCTTCAAAATCACATCAAGAGGGAGCTTTTCATGAGAGATGTCGACAACCTTGAACAAGCCTACCAAGTAGCTCGAAATGTTGAATGATTTTTAAGGATTCCTAGGTTTACTTCCCCATGGCCGACCGATCCCAAAAGCATGGGACCCCGATCCACCCCGGCCCCTCCCATGAAGGCCCCTAACCCGAGTGGGAGTGCCCCATTTAGGCCTTACAACCCACCTCCCATCACCACTCCAACCAAGGCCGCCCCTATCCATCCCCCTCCACGGAGGGAAGAGGCTTCCAAGAGCCCAAATGTAGGAGGAACCACCCTGGGTAGTGGGCGCCAACAATGCTATAGATGTCAAGGGTATGGGCACTTCGCGGGACAATGTCCTTCCAAAGGGTTGTCTAGTTTGCTACTTGAGGAAGCCCCCCTACCCCAAGGGGAACTTGAGAGTGTGGTTGAGGTCCATGAAGCCTCACTAGATTGGGAAGAAGAGTATGAGGCCCAATACCATGAGACAGGTCTAGACCACACCATGACATTCCCCGACTCCCATCTAGGAGTGATTAGATGCACCCTCACTAAACCCCAAGAAGAGGATTGGCGACGAACCTCAATCTTTCACACATTTGTCAAGATAGGGGGTCATGTGAGAAAAGTGATCTTAGATAATGGGAGTTATGTCAATGCCGTGTCTCCCGACACCGTTAAGCTCTTTGGGCTTACTATCACGCCCCACCCAAGCCCATACCGGGTCTCATGGATCAACAACAACTCTATCCCGGTTAACACCCGATGCCATGTGCCCCTCACCTTCTCATCCTACCATGGACAAGTATGGTGTGATGTCATCCCCATGGAAGTAGATAGCATCCTACTAGGAAGACATTGGCTCTATGGTGTAGATGCCACCATCTTGGGTAGGACCAACACATGCACCTTTGAACATGAGAGAAGGACTATCCGTCTTAACCCCTCCCCACCATGTCCCATGCCTAAGAGGGACACTCTCCCTCAAGGACACCACCCCACCACACCACAAGTCTTGGGGAACTCCACCCCTCCAACCCAATCCCTTACCCAAAATCCCAAACAAGGTGTGACCTCGGGGTTGACCAAGGGTCTTCACCTCATCACCAAGAAAGAGCTTGAGGAAGAGATAGCTCAAGAGACACCTCTATGTGCGGTAGTCATTTGTCTAGGAGAGACCACCCCCTCCAACCCCCATCACATTAAAGTCCAGCACCTCCTAGAGGATTTTCATGATGTGTTCCCGAAGGAACTCCCGGACCAACTCCCTCCCATGCGTGATGTGTAACACGCAGTTGATCTAGTTCCGGGAGCCACCCTTCCCAACCTACCTCATTACCGCCTCAATCCCACGGAACATGCTGAACTTCGGAGGCAAATAAAAAACTCATTAGGAAGGGATTCATCCGCATTAGCAAAAGCCCATGTGCCGTACCGACCCTTCTCACTCCTAAGAAGGATGGATTATGGCGAATGTGTGTGGATAGTTGGGTCATTAATAAGATCACCATCAAGTATAGGTTCCCCATCCCTAGACTTGATGACATGCTCGACATGCTAGCGGGAGCCACTATCTTCTCCAAGATTGACCTTAAGAGTGGCTACCACCAAGTTAGAATTAGGCCCGGAGATGAGTGGAAAACGGCCTTCAAGACCAAGGATGGCTTGTATGAATGGTTGGTCATGCCTTTTGGGGTCTCAAATGCCCCAAGTACTTTCATGCGTCTCATGACAGAGGTCCTTAGGCCTTTCATTGGGGTCTTTCTAGTGGTCTACTTTGATGACATCCTCATATATAGTCAAACCCAAGAGGCCCACCTTGATCACCTTAGACAAGTTTGCACCGTCCTTCGACATGAGAGCCTATTTGCCAACTGAGGCAAGTGTCACTTCTTGACCACATCTATCACTTTCCTAGGATTGGTGATATCCACCAAAGGTGTCTCCATGGACCCCGAGAAGGTCCAAGCTATTCTAGATTGGCCGGAGCCCCACACCCTTCATGAGGTCCGCAGTTTGTATGGGTTGGCAACATTCTATATGAGGTTTATTCGAAGATTTAGCACCATCACCGCCCCTATCACCGACTGCCTCAAAAAGGGGACTTTTGTATGGATCAAACTAGCCTCCAAAGCCTTCCAAGAACTTAAGGAGAAGATGACCCAAGCCTCGGTCCTATGCCTACCCGATTTTCTTAAAGTATTTGAAGTCACATGTGATGCATCCGGGATAGGAATAGGAGGGATCCTCAGCCAAGAGGGTCACCCAGTGGCCTTCTTCAGTGAGAAGCTATGTGATGCTAGGACACAGTACTCTACCTATGACAAAGAATTCTATGCCGTGGTCCAGTCCCTCCGACATTGGAGACACTATTTGTTGCCCAAAGAATTTGTCATCTTTTCTGACCATGAGGCCCTTAAACACCTAAACTCCCAACAAAAGTTGAATGCCCGACATGTCCGCTGGGTTGAGTACATCCAATCCTACACTTTTGTCATCAAACACAAGGTGAGAAGTGAGAATCGAGCAGCAGATGCTTTTAGTAGGAGAGTCTCTTTGTTATCCACTATCCAAGTGGAAGTGATCGGATTTGAGAGGCTCAAGGATGAGTACCTAGACTGCCCCGACTTTGGGCACATCTATACCACCTTGACCACCCATTCTAGCATAGAACATGATGATTTTATCTTGGAAGATGGGTTCCTCTTCAAGAGGCCAAGGCTTTGCATACCACGGACCTCACTCCGTGATTTCTTGGTTTGGGAATTATATGCAAGAGGAATAGCTGGCCATTTTGGGGTTCACAAAACCATTACTCTAGTGGAGGGTCAGTTTTATTGGCCAAGTCTCAAGAGAGACGTAGGCAAGATAGTGGGTCAATGCCGCACATGTGCTTCGGCCAAACAGGTGAAGCAAAACACCGGCCTTTATATCCCTCTCCCCATCCCCGACCATCCATGGCAAGACTTAAGTATGGATTTTGTGCTAGGCCTACCCAAGACTCAAAGAAAGCATGACTCAATCTATGTGGTCGTTGACAGATTTTCTAAGATGGACCACTTCATCCCATGCTCCAAAACTTCTGATGCCTCCCATGTGACCCGATTATTCTTTGACGAGGTTGTTCGTCTCCATGGCCTACCCAAGACCATAGTCTCTGATAGGGATGTCAAGTTCACCAGCTATTTTTGGAAAACTCTTTAGCACTTGATGGGTACCCTCCTCAAATTCTCCATAGCCTACCACCCTCAAATTGATGGCCAAACCGAAGTTGTCAATCGGAGTCTAGGGAACCTCCTTAGGTGTCTTGTTGAGGATCGTCCAGGGAATTGGGACCTCATTCTACCTCAGGCTCAATTTACAAATAACAACTCTGTCAATAAGTCCATAGGAATGAGTCTGTTTGAGACTGTGCATGGGTACAAACCAAGGAAACCTTCAGATCTCATTCCCCTTCCCCAACATGCTATAGTTGTTGTGTCCCTATGGTCATTTGAGTCATCCTGTGGTCACTTGGGTCATTCGACATCATCCTATGGTCATATGAGTTCTGTGGTATTCTTGGTTTTGATAATGACTAAACACTATTAGTCATTGATATTTTCCACTCTCATGTGACTGACACACGTGATGTTTTTTTCATGATAGATACGCCATTAAATGGACAAGGAATTCAGTGGAAATGGCAAAGGTGAAAGCTCAATGGTTGCGCCCTCACACGCGGATCGACCTGCCCGGTCAGGTCGCAGGGGTCAAGGGGGCAGTGCCCCTTGCGGGGGTTTCTGGGGGCGGAGCCCCCGGAACAAAATTCTGATTATAAGAGCGATATAATCAACAGAAATCTTCAAGACTGTCAAGGGTGATGCCACAGACATGAACGGACTGCTAAAGGAGTCAAGCGATGGAGCTAAAGCAGTTAACGGACCGACCCGGGAAAGCCCGGGGTCTGCCCAGTTGGCGGTCGACCGCCAGCACAGGGGCGGTCGACCGCCCTAGCCAACAGCTCCCAGTCTGCACGAGTTTCAGTAGCAGTCGACCGCCAGCCAGTAGCGGTCGACCGGAATTCCCAGGGATCATCTGTTTGCAAGTTTTTCAGTAGCGGTCGACCGCCCCCTACCTCCGGTCGACCACCAGCCCCGATGCAGCCATGTTTGACTTCGATTTTCACCTCGAGGCCAGCCCCTTTCCTTGTATTTGTTTAACCCCAAAGTCACCCAATCTTCCATAGATTGTGGATCTAGTCTGGAGGATGTCTAAGGACCATTCAAAGGCTATAAAACACATGCAAGAGGCTTAGAAACCCTAGTTGATCATTTGTGAATCCAAGGGAGATCAAAGGAGGCTACAAGGGTGAGAGGAGTTCGAGTACTGTAGCTGTGAACAGTACTCCGGGAAGAAGTTCTTCATCCATTCAAGGGATTCAAGCCTAGATCTGAAGCCATCTCAACCTCCAAGGAAGCAAGAAGCAATCAAGGCTCTCAAGGGTGATCTAAACTGCATCAAACTCTTCATCAACTTAAGGAGATCAAAAGGAATATCAAAGTTACATCCATAGTCTTCTTCATGAACTCAAGGAAGATCATCTCTCAAGGAAGAAGACACTATTGAAGCATCCAACTCAAGCTCCAGCAATCTCAGACAAGATTTTTCTTCTTGAGCATATTCAATTCTATATCTTGTTTGATGATTGAGTGTTTTCATATTTATTCTTTTTCATTTCATACAAATGATTGAAACTGAAGATCGTCCCTACCGGTGGTTAGTAGGAAGGCAATCAGAAGTTGTCCGATCTGCGGTGTTGACGTCCTTACCTGTGGTTAGTAGGAAGGCAATCGGAGGTTCTTCCGATTTGCGGTTCAGTGCGTGGCACTAGTGGAGCCTCACTGGATTTGGTGAGGGGTGGACGTAGGACTGGGGATTCAGTCCGAACCACCTTAAAATCTCGTGTGTTATGGTTTGCTTGTGCGATTACTTTATGTTAGATGCATGCTTAGGTTCAATATCTATATTGCGTAATCATCTTGCTAAGCAAATCATTTGTGTCCTTCGTCAAGCTAGTTATATTCCGCTGCTATTATCATCATCTAGCTTTAAAGAGGGTTGCATTGCGAAAAGAGGGACAGATCTATTCACCCCTCCCCTCTAGATCCGCTGTCCACTACTCAACAAGAGTGTCTATCTCAACTGAATCATTTGCCCAGCATATTAGAGAATTGCATGAAGAAATCCGCAAGCACATCAGTAAAAAGAATGAGACTTATAAAAGGCTGGCCGACTCTCATCGGCGTCACCAAGAATTCCATATGGGTGACTTTGTGATGGTGAGGACAGAGAGGCTCTCCCCGAGAGCCATCTCCAAATTGAGGCCACGTGGGGCTGGTCCCTTCCAGGTTCTGAGGTGCATTGGCGCTAATGCCTATGAGTTAGATCTCCCCGAGGAGTATGGAGTGAGTCCCACATTCAATGTAGCCGACCTAGTACCATATAAGGGGCCCACGGTGGTACCCAGTGAGGATATTGAGCATATTCCTCCCATTGAGAAAGCACCCACCCGTGAGGAGAGACCACCAGCCAAGAGAGCCTAGCGAGAGCGCATTGAACGAATATTGGATGAACATGTCACTACCACCAGGAGCAAGGTATACGAGCGCTATCTCGTCAGGTGGAAGGATCGGCCTCTTTCGGAGGATTCGTGGGTGAGTCGGGAAGACCTCCAGCAGTTGGATACTGACCTTCTCGAGCAGTATCACAGCAGGATGGACCCCTACTCGACGGAGTCGAGCTCTTCACAACCCAGGGGATTTGATGGAGGCATCACCCACGACTCCCTCTGGCTCGGGTCATCTTCACACCCCGGTGTCATTTGAGCTCGGGCTTCACTCTATGTAGGCCCCTTTATCCATTTTGTGCTTTCTATTTGAGTCATTTGATATATTTTCAATTTTATTTGAGTCATGTTCCTAGGTCTTTTGTTATTTCTCTAAGTTTAAGTGTCATTAGATTATCTATTGGGCCCAATTCTGTGGGCTTGGCCCAGGGGCGCCCCCCTACCCTTGCTTATTTGTCATTGTTGCATGAGTCAGGGACTTTTTGTAAAATGTGGGTTGTCTATATATAGGACCCCATTCCCCCACTTTTGAAATTAATGAATGAATGAATAATTGCCATTTGAGAGTTCAAATTCCATAGTTCTAGTGGAGTGAATCCAATAGTGGGTGAGAAGCCCTAGGGGAGAGAATCCCCACCCAACCTTCTCTCTCTCTCTCTCTCCCTCTCTCACCACAAAGGGGGCTACGACCCCCCCTCTCTCTCCTCCACCTCACCTGCCACCTCACCCCCCATCCCCTTCCCTAGGTGCATTGAAGACCCCTCCACCAAATCCCCACCAAATCTTGCCCCTCCCTAGGAGATCTTTGGCCATTCCAACACAATCTCCCACTCCCCAACACAATCTCTTCCCTTCCCCACATAATTTCCCAGCCCCCAAGACCAGTTTGAATTTAAAATTCCCACCATTCCCTAGCATTAGGTCGCCCCCAGCCCTCTCCATTAGAATAGGTCGCCCCTTTCCTTCCCTCCACTCCATACTACCAAGATCACCCACCACCTTCACTCACCTTCAACCTTGACTGAAGCTCCCATCCTCCCCCCTTCTCCAGATCCTCCACACACCCTCCCCACCCTCCATACCTCTTCCCACATTCCCCTCCCACCACTCATCATATCCCCTTCACCATTCAACCACTTCTTCTTCTCATTTCGTGGTCATTCGGGAGCTACATCGACGGACCTGCTCTAGCTGAGGACCTGCAGAGAACCAGCAGATTGCAGCGGCGACCCCAACCTCATCCTGGCATCCCTAAAGGTCCAAGAGGTACCACTGGAAGCGTCCACCGGTCTTCTTCGCAACAGCAGTGGTCTCGTCCCCTTCGGAGTTTCCTGCTGCCCGAGGGAGTCGTTCTCCCCAGACTGCGCGTCCACCTCCAGACTGCAGATCAAAGGCTGCTAGTAGAGACTCCCACGATCAGTAGCTTGAATATCTGGAGGCGGGGCTTGGCCGAGACCTTCCTCAACAAGTCTCTTTCCATCTCCAAGAAGCGGCTCCTCGATCGACCTCCGGAGCAGCCTTTTCTCATTTTTCTCCCTCAGGTGTGCTGGTCTGTCCACTCCTGGACTGGTCCGACACCTGAGCACTGTTTGGGCTGTTCAGGTCTACCCTGACATCGTCTGGCATCCTCGTGGGTCTCTGCTCGAAGAGGACCCGACAACGAAGCCGTCGACTTCGGCCAAGCCCAATTCAGAGCTCGGGAGCGCCCGGAGTGACTTCGTCTTCCTGCTGTTGTGGTCCAGAAGCAGACAGAGCCAGAACCCTGCTTCCCTGTTCGTGCCTCTGCTCCGACCAGCACCAGCAACATGATAAATAGGCTAAATTTGGTCGACTTCCCGGGTCACCTATGAAGATTTTCCAGCTGGTCTCGTCCCCAACAAAATTCGGGAGCGGTCACAGCGTCAACATCTTCGACAGTCTGTCATGATTCACTGAGAGCGAGCAGATCCGGCTTCATCCACCCTTCGGCTCCCATTTGGTTTCTTTTCCCCCTCCCCGCCTGGCCGGCTTACAGCCCCTCCCTATGGGAGGTAGTGTTTGATTGTAATCATTAACTTCCCGTCCCCAAGGTTCCCCCCCTTGCATGGGGTGTAGTGTTGTAATGACTTAAGCATGTCAAGCTTCTCTGGCGCGGCGTGTGGGGAACCCACGCTTCCCCGCTCGCCCACGTCTCCGAGCGGGACCGGTTTCTTCAAACCGGTCGAGTAAGTGCTCCACCCTTAGCTCTACATAGTGCTTGTTCTTTCCAATATTAGTTCATAAACTCCGCTGGCCGTGAGAGTGAGAGCCCGATCCTTAAGCTCCATTGCTTCAAGAGATCACTGTGGGGTGAAGAGTGTAGCCCGTGCCCTTGGCACCACGTCGGCTCCCTTGAATTGGGCAGCCATATCCTTGGGGAACCAACCTTGGACTTGCTGTCCCTCCACCAGCAAGGGCCTGTGGAACGCACTAGATTTCGTAGGGTGAAAATATCGTGGGATATCGGTGTTCTTTTTATTGGTTTATCTAGTACGAGGGCGTGCCAGTCACCTAGGTGACAATGTGTTCGGGCTTCAAGACTGGAGTGGTCCGAAGCCCGGGGTGCGCTCCATCTGACTGATCAGATGATTGTGGATATCGGGTCGGGACTGGAGACCCGCCGCGCCATAAAGGGCGCGACGTTAATTACATCCCCTCGGAGAGGGGAAGACCTCTGATTAATCGCCAAGAAAAGGGGTCAAATGACCTAAAGATCGTTTTTCATTAAAGCATGCGAGTTGGGTTGACATGATTTAAACCCTCCGCATCGGTATGCAAAACGGTGTTCAAAACCATACAAATATTTGCTGCGAGTGCGGCAAATTTAATGCAAGTGCGGGATTAGATCTTGGTATATATATATATCAGTCACTAAGGACCATCCAATATCCGGTCAAGAGTCCGTATTCGAAGCATCGAAGGTAACAACAAAGACATTCGGATATCTACCGTAGGTACGGCGCGTTTCATGTGGGTGCGGGATCGGATCCCGGAAGAAATGGGTCAAGCTGATGAACTATCGGCCCGAGAGGTGCACGGATCATGACCATGTCGGGGATCCCGAGGTCCATGTCCGATACCACGGGGCATCATTACACAGTCCGGGGGAGAGGGTTGTTAAGTGTAAGGCCAAAACTAGACAACGTGCGCCCTCGCACGCGGATCGACCTGCGCGTTCAGGTCGCGGGGTTCGACCTGCCCGGTCAGGTCGCGGGGGTCAAGGGGGCAGCGCCCCTTGCGGGGGTTTTCGGGGGCAGCGCCCCCGGAACAAAATTTGGTTAAGGCGCGGGTATGCTATTGTCATTGTTCCGATCATTGAGTTAAGTGTTTTATTCCCATTCCATTCTTTCCATTTTGTTCATTGATTTAATCCTTATCCTCTGGTTTATTCTTTAGTTTCAATAGTTCTCTTTCTTCCTTCCATTCTTTTAGTTTTCTTTTAGCACGCCGTGTTGGCAGGTTGCAAGAAGATGGGCGCGCCGGATAAGGGAGGCCAAGGGGCGCCGTTTTAATGGTTAAGCAAGGCAGTAGGGCGCGCCGGATAGAGAGGCTCCCACGGGGGCGCGCCGTTTTAGCATTCAAGGGAGATGGGAGGTTACGAGGGTGGTGTTAAATCGGCGCGGTGAGGGGTGACCGCGCCGGGTTAGGCCACGCCGAGACATCGTCTCTTGAGTTTTCTTATTCGTTCTGTGGACTTGTTTTGCTTTCTGTTCTTGATTCTATGGCCTACAGAAGGATCAATAGTTAGATTAATTGTTCAATTGACACCCTAGATCAATAGGATGAAGGTTTAAGCATCGTTGATGGTTTGTTAAGGTGAGTGAGCAGGAGGTTTAAGTGTTTTATTCGGGGGGGTTTGATTCACAGAACTTACTGTGTATTGGATTAAAACTCAGTTCGTTCTTGAGTGTTCTATTTGTTCACTTGTTCTTGGCCCTGGCGAGAATCGGACAGCACCTCCCCTAGATCGGAAGGGTCCGAGGGAAAAAATGGGGCGCGCCATGCGGAGAGAACTCCGACGGCCCCGAAACATCCCGGTGTGTGCATAAGCAACGACACCAGTAAAATTACCCCATTTGGGGCCGGAGATCCCGAGGGCTAGCCTACAAGGGAAACCGGTGGCCCATGGGTTGTTGCGATCGTATCGACTCCCCCCGTTCGGGGCCGGAGGTCCTGAGGGCCAGCCTACAAAGGAACTCCGACGACCCGAGGGTTGCCGTGATCGCGTGGCTGAAGACCACGTGAGAGCCGAAGTCGACGCAAGAACACGGCGGTAGGAAAAAAAGAGCCACTATGGGCTGAGTATTGAGGGGGATTGGGGCATCAAAAATCTCCCAAAGGGGAGTTTTCCTTTCATTCCACAACAGACCGAACTCCGATTACATTGAAGGGGAATACGAAGACAAAGGTCTACATGTGAAGATCACCAAAATGAAATCAAAGGGGCAGAAGGAAATGCAACGACAAAGGGGGGAACCGAGCTCTCTTCCCCTCACCTCTCCTTCTTTCTTTCACCCTCTTATCTCTCTTCACACTTCGGAGCAGGGCTTCGCCGTCAGTAGAGCGTCCCTCCTCCTTTTGCTTCTTGCCTGGAGCTTGTATTTATAGGGGGAGCAGGGAAGCAAGCTTCCCGTTTCTATGGCTTTTGTTCTGTTCGCAGTTGCCGTTGCTGACGTCGCTGGGGTCACCGTGTCGAGTGCCGTTGTCGTGGACGTCACCTCCGCCGCGGCTACAGTGTGATCGGGAGAGGGGCAGAGGCATGGCCTCCTCCTCTGTTGGCATATCCACCGCGAGACACGTGGCTTTCATCATTTGCAGGAGCATGGGTGGCCGACGGACGAAGTGGACGTTCGACGGTGCAGGGCTCGAGGGTTTCCATTTGAAGAACATGCTTGGATGCCCAACGGGTCGAAGCATACCTTTTGCCATTTTAAGCAGTTCGTCGACGTGCTGTTCGCAGGAAACAGGGGACCGTAATGCCGACGGGATGGGTTGGTTGCTCGCCAGGAAATGCTTCAGAGAAAGGGGTTAAAACGGCGCCACATCCAAAGGGGGGGCGCGCCGTTTTAAGCATCCAAAATGGAGGCCCCCTTCGAGCGCGCCGTGTAGCCAATGAAAATAAAAGAGGTTAAAACGGCACCATATTCCAAAGGGGGCGCGCCGTTTTAAGGGGGGGGGCGCGCCGTTTTAAGGCGCGCCGTTTTAAAGCCCCCTCGTGCCGTTTTAAGCACTAAACGGATTCTTCTCGAAGTCGCGGCCATTTTACGTGAATGTCGACATTCCCGGAAGGTTCCGGTTGCTATGTATGACCTCTACAATGTTCCATTCGCAGCCTTTGGGGCCCGGTCCCAGACTCTGCGTGACTTTCGGTGCACGTCGGGCTATGTCGGAGTCCCCGACTCTTCTTTGATTCAGCTCTCGGCACGGCCGGCTGTAGAGTTGTGGCCATATCTTCCGCCCGGGGGGCTCCCTCATCGGCTAGCGGACCACCAAGCAAGTCCTCATCCTGATCGGGGAGGCATGAGGTTTATTTGGCATTTTCATCTTCGGCTTGCTCTCGAGTGTCGAGACGTGCATGCCGTATGATCATCATCGACATTTTTCGACGTCCACAGGGCCCAACCATCACATCCTCCACTTGGCATCACCAAGTTACCCCGGGTTTGGGTGAGCGTCGGGTGAGTGACCGCCAATATCGGTCGATTCCGTTTGCAAATTGTGCTTGCTTGGCTAGGTCCGAGGGTGTGTCATATCAGCATCATGTTATGAAATTGTACGGTTAATAATTGTGTGTATCGGGGTTGTCGGATTCGGCCGGGATTTCTTCCCCACGCGCTAGTCGTGGAGGTACGCGCTTCGTTCCTACACTCACATTGCTTATTTAGTATATTTTCTATGATACTGCATTTGTGAGAATAGGGCCGATAGCTACCTTCAAATCACCGTGGTTGTGAGTTGTGAGTGCCCGTTCCATAGGCCCAGTTGAGCACCGAGCCCGAACTGGAAACCCCTAGGCGACAGTGATTCTTTAACCGCTGCGATCCCCCGTTTCCCTCGTAAGGGACGACCGTCGTGCTAGTTAGAGTTTTTGTTGAGGGACGTCTCCACCCGGAGAATGCCACGATAGTCAGCCGCTCGGCTTACCTTAGTGTGCTAGTGCTGGCCGCACTTTGAGTCAGTCGTACATCTTAGCCCAGTCGCGTCACCCATCCCACATCAAATTGGTATCAGAGCAAGTTTAAGTCTAGGGTGATCTTTGTCTAGGTCATCTTGTCCTAAGTTGCATTTCATCCCAATACCCAGTATATCAAAAGGTGTTCCCGGAACGATAGGTTACGCCTATTGGGAAGGTAACACACTTACGTGAGTGCGATCTTCGGATCAAATCTCCGCCTAGTACCGTATATTGGTTGAATCTAGGTTCCTCCATTTGCATTAGTTATTGTATTCCAACCTTTGTGTCTTTGCATGCCCATCCGGCGAGGTACCCAATACCATCGCCCCATGTCTATGGCAAACCCACGGGACGCCGCCTCGGGAGACTTTCACTCCTTGCATGAGGCGATGATGGCCATCGCGGGTGGCGCAAGCGAGGGATGAGTGCGCGGGGATCGCGAGTGTAGAGTTCTTCGACGGGACGTCTGTTCTTCCGAGCCAGTGGGATGCTAGTCCGGTGCAAATTCACGGGAAAGCGCTCACTCCTTCAGCGAAGGGATGAGGGGATCGCTTCACCGCACATGCACACGGACTGGCATATCTGAGTGGAGGTTTGGTCGACGGCATGGTGGAATGCCGAAGCAAGAAGGAGGGGTTCAAGTTTCTCTGACTTGGGTGAAAAGTCAAGATCGGATCGCACGGCTGAGGCCCCAGAAAGGCCTTAGGCGCCGTCAAAGGTGGTTCGTTGACACTGGGGTTGCATCAACGCAAGGATTTCAATCTTCTTCTGACCCAGACGAAAGGTCTAAATCGGAGCTTTCGGCGAGGGCGCCGCATAAAGTGGATTCGTCAATGCTGGGATTACATCAACGCAAGGATTTTGGTTTTCTTCCGACCTAGACGAAAGGTCTAAATCGGAGCTTTCAGCGAGGGTGCCGCATAAGGTGGATTCGTCAATGCTGGGATTGCATTAACGCAAGGATTTCAGTTTTCTTCTGACCCAGACGAAAGGTCTAAACCGGAGCTTTCGGCAAGGGTGCCGCATAAAGTGGATTCGTCAATGCTGGGATTGCATCAACGCAAGGATTTTGGTTTTCTTCCGACCCAGACGAAATGTCTAAATCGGAGCTTTCGGCGAGGGTGCCGCATAAGGTGAATTCGTCAATGCTGGGACTGCATTAACGCAAGGATTTCAGCTTTCTTCCGACCCAGACGAAAGGTCTAAATCGGAGCTTTCGGCGAGGGTGCCGTATAAAGTGGATTCGTCAATGCTGGGATTGCATTAACGCAAGGATTTCAATCTTCTTCCGACCCAGACGAAAGGTCTAAATCAGAGCTTTCGGCAAGGGTGCCACATAAAGTGGATTCGTCAATGCTGGGATTACATCAACGCAAGGATTTCAGTTTTCTTCCGACCCTAACGAAAGGTCTAAATCGGAGTTTTCGGCGAGGGTGCCGCATAAAGTGGATTCGTCAATGCTGGGATTGCATCAACGCAAGGATTTTGGTTTTCTTCCAACCCAGACGAAAGGTCTAAATCGGAGCTTTTGGCGAGGGTGCCGCATAAAGTGGATTCGTCAATGCTGGGATTGCATTAACGCAAGGATTTCAGCTTTCTTCCGACCCAGACGAAAGGTCTAAATCGGAGCTTTCGGCGAGGGTGCCGTATAAAGTGGATTCGTCAATGCTGGGATTGCATTAACGCAAGGACTTCGGTTTTCTTCCGACCAAGGTGAAAGGTCTAAATCTGAGCTTTTGGCGAGGGTGCCGAGTAAGGTAGATTCGTCAATACTGGGATTGCATTAACGTAAGAATTTTGGTTTTCTTCCGACCCAGACGAAAGGTCTAAATCGGAGCTTTCGGCGAGGATGCCGAGTAAAGGTGGATTCGTCAATGCTGGGATTGCATTAACGCAAGGATTTTAGTTTACTTCCGACCTAGACGAAAGGTCTAAACCGGAGCTTTCGGCGAGGGTGCCGAGTAAGGTAAATTCGTCAATGCTGGGATTGCATTAACACAAGGATTTTGGTTTTCTTCCGACCCAGACGAAAGGTCTAAATCGGAGCTTCCGGCGAAGATGCCGAGTAAAGTAACACTAAGGAACAACTTCTTTCTCATTCTTTTTCTTTTCCTTCTTCTTTTTTTTTCTTTTTCTTTTCTTTTTTTTTCTTTGTTTCTTTCTTTTCTTTTCTTTTTTTTTGATGATCACGGTGGGACCGGATCACAAAGGTGTGATAGTATCGTCGACATTGGGTTTATGTCAACGCAATGGAATCGGGTTTAATCGGCTTAGACGGAAGGTCTACGCCATGCTGCTCGGTTGAGGCCTCGGAGGGCCATGGGCGCCGAGTTGAGTTTTCGGATGTTTTATGTAAAAAGCTCCATGATGGAATCCTCTTCATTGTGGGGTAATGGTTTCAGTTGATCGCCGAGCTGGGGAAGCGGCGCATGGTATAACTTCAGGTGTTTCCCATTGAGTGGTGGGAATTGAATTTCCCCCCGGTGGTTGACGATGACATAAGCACCGCCTTCATAGACTTTCTGGACCACATAAGGTCCTATCCAGTTTTCATTCAGTTTGCCTTTGGGGTTGGCCGCCATGACTTCTCTTCGCTTGACCATGACTAGGTCTCCCATCTTGAATTCACGTTCTTTGACGAGTTTGTCAAAGGCGCGGGTCATACGGGCCTGGTAGACCTGTATGTTCTGCTGGGCTCTGAGCCGCCGTCCTTCCAGATCGGAGAGCTCCTCCAGTCTTCTTTCTATATTGGCTTGGCCATCTTTGACTAATTCGTGCTGGATCGCCACCCGTAGTGAGGGTACCTCCAGCTCTATCGGCACGACCGCTTCTGAGCCATACACCAAGGAGAATGGTGAACAACCTGTCGGGGTCTTGTACACAGTGCGATACGCCCATAGCGCTTCATACATCCTGTCTTCCCAATCCTTCTTGCTAGAGCTGACCGTCTTGGCAAGAAGTGTGCATAGTGTCTTGTTGAAGGCTTCCGCTAACCCGTTTGCCTGCGGATTATACGGAGTGGACGTCCTCCAATCAATCTTGAATTTATCGGCCAATCTATAGACCTTTTGGTTTCGGAAGTGGCTTCCGTTGTTAGAGACAATTCGATCGGGCACGCCGAATCGGAATATGATATTTCGACGGACGAATCTGGCCACGATTTCTCCCGTCACTTCTCTTAGAGCCACAGCTTCAGCCCAGCGAGAGAAGTAATCTGTTGCTGCTAGAATGTATTTGCATCCCGCTGAAGACGCGGGGAGCGGGCCCACAACATCAGTACCCCATTGAGCAAAAGGCCAACTGGGCACCGTTGGGTGCAAATGAGCTGGAGGTCTTCTTGGGATCGCAGCATGCTGCTGGCATTTATGACATGACTTGGCATACTTGCAGCAGTCATCGAACATAGTCGGCCAGTAATATCCCAGCTTCTTGACTTCAATCTTCATTTTCGGCCCAGCTTGATGAGCACCGGCCGACCCGGCGTGAACTTCCTTCATAACCATCCAAGCCTCCTCCATGGATATACATCGGAGGAGCACCTTTCTTCCGGCATCAGCCATGGTTCGGAACAGAGTTCCATTTCTGACTTCATAAGAATCTTTTGTTCTGATCAATCTGATCCTTTCTTCCCTCTGCTTGGGCAATTCTTGGTGTTCAAACCATTTCATTAGGGGTTCCCTCCAATCAGGAGAGTTAGTTGTTTCTGCTATCGCAGCTTCATATTCTTCTTCGTCACCTGGCTCCTCTATCATGCTGGGGACCTGGCGCCTATTTATGACTGTTATGTTGAGGGATTCGCCTGGTAGGGCCGCCAGTGAGCTTGCTAATTTTGCTAGTGCATCAGCCTGGGCATTCTGGCTTTGGACGACATGGCCTATTTCAATGAAGTAGAACCGCCCCATGAGCTTCTTCGCCTTGGCGCAATACGGAAGTAACCCGGGCTTCCGGACGTCGAACTCTCCTTGTATCTGCTTGACAATAAGCATAGAATCACCAAACACCTGCAGCATTCGGATCTCCATGTGGAGGGCTATCTGAAGACCGATAATCAAGGCCTCATATTCTGCTTCATTGTTCGTGCACGGTTTGTTGATCGAACACGATGTATGCAACACTTCTCCTTCTGGGGATTTGAGGACGATGCCTGCTCCAGCCCTTATCCTCGCATGCCCTGATTGAGATGTTTCAATTCTGGATGCCCCGTCAAAGTATAACTGCCATATGGCTTGACGGACTTGGTCCACTTCTAGTGTTTCATCTTCCGGAAGTTCCGCGACAAGCGGGGAATTCTCAGGCACAGGGTGTGCTGCGAAGAAATCTGCTATCGCCTGGCCTTTAATAGCCTTTTGCGGCACATATGTAATATCAAATTCCATCAAAATGACGGCCCACTTCCCCAGTCGCCCTTTCAGCACCGGCTGGGACAAGAGATGTTTGGCTGGATCGGCCCTTGATATCAGCTGTATTTCATGCGAGAGCATGTAATGCCTCATTTTCTTGGCCGCAAAGACCAAGGCAAGACAAACTTTCTCGATCGGGGTATACTTTGCTTCTGCCCCGACCAGTCTTCGACTGAGGTAATAAAGTGCCTGCTCCTTTCCCTCGTCGTTGTTTTGAGCCAACATTGCCCCGAGTGAACATTCGGTGGCGGCTATGTAGAGAATTAGCGGCCGCCCTTTGACAGGTGCCCCCAGCACTGGTGGGGCCTTCAAGTATTCCTTTAGCTTATCAAAAGCCTTCTGGCATTCTTGATTCCAGTCGAATGGCGCATCTTTCATCATCAACTTATGAAATGGTTGACATCGGCCGGACAGGTTGGAGATGAACCTGCGGATATAGGCCAATCGACCCTGCAGTGATCGCAGTTCCGTCAGGTTCTTCGGAGGCGACAGCTCCTGAATGGCCTTTATCTTGGAGGGGTCTATTTCAATCCCCCTATATCGGACAATGAAGCCCAGAAACTTCCCACTGGAAACGCCGAAGGCGCACTTCAGTGGGTTCATCTTCAACTCGTATTGTCGGAGCCTTTGAAATATAACCCTGAGGTCACTCAGGTGATCTTCTTTCTTTTGGGTCTTGACAACCAAGTCGTCGATGTAGCATTCGACCTTCTCATAGAGCAATTCATCAAATATCTTGGTCATCGCCCTTTGATAAGTGGCGCCAGCATTCTTGAGCCCAAAAGGCATCCTTTTATAGTGGAATATCCCCTTGGGTGATCGGAAAGCAGTATGAATTCTATCATGCTCGGCTATCCATATCTGGTTGTATCCGGACGACCCATCCATGAAAGATAAGGCTTCATGGCCAGTGGTGGCATCGATCATGACTTCAGTGATGGGCACCGGGAAATCATCTTTCGGACAAGCCTTGTTCAGGTCTCGGAAGTCCACACATATCCGGATCTGGCCGTTCTTCTTCTTGACGGGCACAATATTGGCCAGCCAGGTGGTATACTGGTTTTCTGCTACGAAGTCGACGTCTATGAGCTTGTCGACTTCCTTGCAAACTTGGCTTATCAGTTCTGGCCTCATTCGCCGGGGTGACTGCTTTACTGGTTCGGCCTTGGGGTCAATGGCCAACATATGCTGGGTAATGGCCGGGTTGAGGCCCGGCATTTCTTTGTAGTTCCAAGCAAAACAGTCTCGGAACTCTTGTAGGAGCTTGATGTATCGCTCTCTTTCTTCTGGGAGAAGGAGGGCGCTGAGGAATGTTGGTCTGGGGTCATCTTTTGTGCCCAGATCCACTTCGATCAGCTCATCAACAGTGGCTTGGCCACCATCTTCTATCTCCGGGGGAGCCGGTTGCAAATCGATGAAGCCTTCATCATCTTCTTCAGCCTCGAGGGCATCATAGATGTCTTCTTGTACCACCCCGCTCAGTGGCAGGGCTTTGTCATCTTCTTTCAGAGGGGTTGAAAGGGGTGCTTCACTGGCTTCCGGGCATCTTCCATCGGTGGGGCTTGCGACCTCCGTGAGCAAAGAGATCATGTGGACCCCGCTTCTATGAACGACCACGTCATGCGGACGCGGTGGGTACACTTCATATTTTCCCAGCCTTAGTTCGCCCTTCCTGATTAGGCCTTGAGCGATATTTTTGAATACATAACAATTTTCAATAGGATGCCCCAGCACCCGATGATAAGGACAGAATTCGGGGTCGTCGCTTCGTTCGACATCCTCTGGCCTTTTGGATTCCGGCAAGGTAATCTTGCCGTAACGACAAGCCCATTCAAAAATCCTCTGAGTTTTGTGTCTTGGGAAGGAATAAGGCCTCCTCATTTTCTCTCGCAACGAGGCCGGTTGATTGGTTGAAGGATTGGCTACCTCCTTTGTCTTCTCCTTCGAATGCCCAGAAGTGCGGAAGTTGACACCTCCGGGTTTGTCTTCTTGCCTTGCCAGGGTGATGGCAGGATGGTATTTTGCCGGGAAGGCTTCAATATCAGCCGCTATTATGGCCAACTGATCAAGGGAGTGGACGTTAAGGCCGACCATCCGCTGCTGAATATCCTTCTTTAGACTTTCCCCGCAAGCCCAAGTGGCAACCTCGTGGCTTAACGGGGAGATGCATCTCACATATAGGCTTCTCCACTTTCTGATGTAGTCCAGGATGGGCTCATCATCTTCTTGCCTGTGGCTGTAGAGTTCTGCCCTGGTCACGAGGAAGTGCTCCGGGCTTGAGTGACTGTATCGCTGAGGGAGGATGTCCCCTGCTGGGTCAAACCAGTGCATACTTATTTCGGCTAGGTGCTCCTCCAGCCTTTCAATTTCCTGATGTAACCCGCCGAGCAGTGAGGGCAAGGTGGAGTCAGGCTGAGGGAAATCTACTTCAGGGCATCTTTCACCAGCCAGGCTTGTGACCTCTGCGAGGAGGGAAACCACATGGACTCCCTTTTCACGGACAGCTGCTTCATGGGGTTGTGGGGGCTTCACCTCATAATCCTCCATCTTCAATTCTCCTCTGTTGATCAGGTTCTGGGCGATATCCTTGAAGACATAGCAATCTTCTATAGGGTGGCCAAGGATTCGATGGTAGAGGCAGAATTTAGGGTCATCACTCCTTGTAGCATCCTCTGGCCTTTTGAACTTTGGCAAGGTAACCCTGCTATAGTGGCAAGCCCATTTAAAGATCTCCCGAGTTTTATCCCTCGGGAAGGAATAAGGCTTCTTCATCTTCTCCTGCAACGTGAGGACTCGTTCCACCGGCCGGCTAGTTGAAGGACCGGCTATTTCTTTCACCTTCCTCCTTGAGTGCATAAAAGCACTAAAGTTGGTGGTCAGGTACTGATTCTCCCATCTTGCCGTGGTGGCATAGGAGCACCCCGGGTTCATGGATCTTCCCTCCCGGAGGTGGATACCCTCGGTAAGATCGGACAGTAGTTTGATCATTTTGGCCAACTGTGCCTTCAACATCTCGATCTCCTGCTGCTGCTCACAACATATTGCGAGCATAACGGGGTCACAGAGGGAGAAATCTGGAGTGTAGCTTGGACTGCTATCTTCTGTTCTGACATCGAGTGGAGGTGGCAGCACCCCGCCACCGTGACTATCTGGGAGTGGTGCCTCGGAAGTCGATGGCACCCCCTCTATATCCTTGCTTAGAGTTGGGTTCTGGAGGAACACTTCTTCATCTTGAGCTTTGTCGGCTGAAGTCATATTCTGCTCTTTGCCCTTGGTTTCTAGTGCGTCTGTGTCTTCTGGGGGACCGTCGCCAACTAGAGCTGAGACGGCTATCATGTTTGCTTCATAGAATTCTTCTACTGAGAAACCCAACCCAGGGTGCTGGGTAATCTTCAGGAGATCCCTATCTAGGTTCGGTGGATACCACAGCTTCTTGAACATTTGATTCCGACTTTCGGTCTGAAAGAAAGGCAATTGTTGCCCTCTAGCCATTTTCACCACTCTGCTGGATATATCCGGAAGTCCCATGATTGGGCCGACCGGGTCACAGATTTCTTTGGGGAATTTACAATCATCATCCCCTTTCACTGGATGTTCATCAGCCACATAGAATATCGTAGGTGGGCCCTCTGGGTTGGGCACCTCCCAGATCTTCAAGAATTCGACTGTTTGACAGTCTAAGTCTGTGGGGGGCTTCATGATCCCTGGAGGGACCTTCACATACCCAGGCAAATCTTCGAGCTTCGGAACTCCTGTCTCGAGGTAAATATTGAAGGGGATGGCTCGAACCACGCCTTCAACTTTAGAAATGTGTGACACTTCCTGCGGTGCCACATAGTCGGGCGGTGGTGGAGGGAACCAGTCGTCGTCCTCTGCTATCTCCTTCCCTTTGCTTTGAGTCGGCTGGGGATTCTGCTTCGGCTCCTCCATGTAAAGTGCAGCATCGAGCAGGTGGCATTCAAACACCTCAAAGGGGTGTAAGTCTGCGAATATTCTTTCTTCTTTTCCATTCCGGGAGTACTTAATGCACTGGTGCAGGGTTGAAGACACTATCCGATTCTGATGCAGCCACGGTCGGTCGAGCAATGCTTTATATGTGGTATCGGAGTTGATGACGTGGAACTGCACTTTGGTGGTGAAGTCTCCTAGTGACAGCTCAAACTCTGCTACACCCATGGGAACTTCAGACTTCTGGTTGAACCCAGTTATCTTCATATCCCTGACCTTGATCAGGTGCACATTGAAGTAATGTTTCTGGTAAACCTGGTAGGAGAGTATGTTTACTGCTGCCCCTGTATCGACCAAGATCCTGTTTATAGGCTGGCCATTCAACTGTCCCCTCATGTACAAGGGTCTGTTGTGGCTGACCGAAGGAAAGAGCATGTCTTCTTCGGTGAAGGTGATGGTTGTTCCCAACTGCATCTCAGCAAAGCAGCTTTCATAATGCGCCGGGGTTTGCAGAGCCGCAATGACAGCCCGCCTGGTTTCCTCATCCAGGGAGAGTATCTCCCAGACACTGAATCTTGCTGGGATTCTTTTCAATTGTTTCAATATCCGAGAGCTGGCTCGGACGTTAGCTAACTTTGCTTCTTCGGCTTTGCTATGCGTGCCATGTTCTGGTGTCGGAGGAGTCGGCGGGGAAGATAGTTTATCTTCTTCGGGGGCCGCCCGGCTCTAGCTTGCTTGGTCAGCTGGTTCTTTCATTTGCGCGGGCTGAGCCACAGGGGTGGCGCCCTCATCATCTTTATTCGCCGGAGGGGGCGTTCCCGAGGTGGAGGCAAGAGTGCTCTTGGCCTTGGACCCGGGCTGTTGGTATGGTTGTTTGCTCTTCTTTGCGAGCAAAAATTCGGCGAACGAGGGTACCACTTCGCCTGCTGCATCTTCAGGGTACAAGCCCGATGGAGGCGGGATTGCTGTGCCCTTCACTTCAGGTTCGGGGATTTGGTATGGCCGCTCGCCCCTGAATATAATATTATGATTGGCTGGGGGCAGACGTCCCCACCTTCTCCCAGACCTGGTGACATGTTGGGAAGTAGAGGCCTCGACTTGGTTTGCTTCGGTAGGTGCGAAGCATATTTCTTCTTCTCCCTCCTCTTCAGAGTTTTGGGCCATGTTGAACAAGGCCGACAAGGTATTGCAAGACAAAAGGCTGCATTTTCTTTTATTCTTCAGCTTCTTCTTCTTTTTCTTCTTCTCTTCTTTTACAGCTGGAAGCTGTTCTCGGGGAAGTTCATCCCATATGCCGGTTTCTTGTGTTTCGGGTTCAGCTTCTTCAGCCAATTTTAAGGATTCAAAATGTTCCCAGGGGACATATTCCTTCAGCCGCACTGGCTGGATCTTGGGTTGTTTATATTCTTCTAACCCGTCAATGATCGCCTGCAGCCGTTTAACCACCGGGCTGACTTGCATGTGCATCCGCAACAAGAGTGGCTTCTTCCTGTTGTCAGTCATTCTTCGGAGGACCAACTGAGGAGCAGTTTCATACCAGACCGAGGTGACAACCGGTGGTGGTGGCTGAGGCGTGACGCCATGAATTCGGACTCCCGGGGTAGGGCGGGATGTCGACTTTCTTCTTGTCTTCTTTGGCACCATCTGCCAATCTCCATGGCTCTCTGCGGGAGCGAGAACAAATGCCTCATAGGTGTGCTTTGTACAAGTATCTGACACTTCTTCAGGCAGTTGTTGGTATAAGGATATCATATTTACGGTTGCCCCCAGCACTGGCATCTCATGCGGGCGGGGCGGGTCCACCTTGTGCTCGCCCATCTGGAGCTCTCCCTTCCTGATCATGCCTTCAATGATGTCTTTGAAGACGTAACAGTCTTCGAGGGTGTGCCCGAGCATCTGATGGTACGGACAAAATCGAGGATCATCTTTCCTCTTGATGTCACCGGGTCTCTTCGGCTCCGGGAGAGTAATTTTGTTATATTTGGTGGCCCACTCGAAGATGACCCGGGTTTTCTCCTTCGGGAAGGAGTAAAGTTTCTTCATTCTTGACCGCAAGGAGGCGGCCTCTTGTTGTTCAGCCTGCTTGGCCGGAGGAGCACTGGTGACTCCTTTATCAGTGTCCTTCTGCTTCTCAAAATCCTTGAAGTCGACAGTGTTGACTTCTTTGGGCACGGACTGCTTCTCAATTGATTTTCCTTTTTGGGCTGAGGTGGCCGGTGCGGAAGAGTATTTGGAGAGGTAGGACTCAATTTCCACCACCACATTATTTAATCGATCAAATGACTTGATCTCCATCCCGATCATTTTCTTGAAAACTTCACGCTTCAAATTCTGCTTGCAGATTTGAACCGCATCTTCTTGGTGTGGCGGGCGTCTACACCTCATGCTGAGGTTCCGCCATCTCTTGATGAATTCTAGAGCAGTTTCATCATTCTTCTGCTTGGTTGCATAGAGCTCGGCCACTGTGACCTCTCTTTCGGTGACGTGGAACCGCTCCCGAAATTTTCTTTGCAAATCTGGCCAGTCATTAACGGACCCCGCCGGCAAGTTCGAGTACCATTCGAAGGCGAGCCCTGTGAGCGAGGACCCGAAGAACTTCAGTAGGTATGATTCATCAGTCGCCAGATCGCCCATCACATTGACGTAATAGGCTATGTGCTCCTTCGGTGACCCCTGGCCATTAAATTTGTCAAACTTTGGCGGCTTGCTGACGCCAGGAGGCAATCTCTTCCCCGCATGATGGACAGGGTAGGGTGCCTTGTACACATCATATGAGGCATATTCTTCACTTCCCCGATCGGCCAGCTTCATCTCGACTATCTGCTCGATCATGAGCTTGTTAGCCGTTGCCGGATCCACTGCTTCTGGGTAGAAATGAGCTGACTGCATCTGTGGCGTCGTCAACACCGTCGCCTGGGGTATAGTGGCGGTGCCTTGGTGTTGAGGAGCCGAAGGGGTCATTGGGGCCATGCCCCCAGCATAGTTGGGGATTGGCTGAGAGGCCGTCACCTGGGGTGAACCCTCAAATTCTCCAGCGCCTTGCCTGGATGTTTCTGGAGACGGTTCGACCTGCTTCGACGTGGAAGCATGCATGGTCAGTTCGCCCACCTGTCGCTTCAGAGCTTCGATCTCCTGTCGATAGGCTTGAAGCAGCATCAGCATCGCCGGGTCGGAGGTGGAAGGGCTAGGAGCTTGGCCTCCCCCTTCTGTCAGAGTATCTAGAGAAGGCGCTACCCTTTCTCCTTCATCCCCAGTGGTAATCACGTTCGCCGCCATGGCGACCGCATCTGAACTTGTTTCACCGGCGAGGGCTTGTATTATCTCAGCTGCAGCTGCTCCTCTTCTAGTTAGGGGACCCGACCTGCCAGCCAACCTGGCCATCTCTTCTTGGTCTTCAGGTAGGGCTCCATATTGGTTGGCCACTCCGGCCATATTACAGGTATAAACCCGCATCTTTTGGTTTCTTCGAGCCGCCTCCCTGGTTGTCAGTCTAGGAAAGGTTATCCTATCAAACACCGAGACTCTTGGTGGAGCTTCTTTATAGAGGGGCGGCCCATAGCACCCTGACTCCGCATCTTCGATATCTTCCGGGTTAACTTGTTGCTCCCGGTTTCTTTCAGCATCATTCACGGCTTCTAGGAGCCGCTGAGTTCCCAAGAGGGTGTTTCCAAGGCCGCGGAGATATCCCCTCACGGCTTGAGTGATGTCGTCTTCTCCCTGGCTGGGGCAGACAGTTGGTGGTGATGCTTGCACTGGAGGTCTATAGGCGAGATGCCTCCGCTCGTGCATCATGTTGTATCTTCTTTCCTTCAAATAGATGTTCGCCTGCCGACCGTGAGCACGGAAGGCGGGTCTTCGAGACGCTTGAACCGGCGCCTCAATCTTCTCTTCTTCATCTTCCTTCATCTTTTTCTTGAGCCGGTCAGTCCTGACGGGCTCCAGTTGGGTTGAGGCTGGGGCCCGCCTGATGGGGACCCATGCTTGCTTGAATTCAGTCGGCTTCTGGGCCGACTCTTGCTTTGGCATGGACCTGATGCGGTCTTCTCGCTCCCAGGCCAGTGCTTGGAATTGGTTGTGCACCGGCACCATTGGGATTACCCTATCTGGTGAGATCGTGGCCTGACGGCCATTCAGGTACACTCGGACTCCTCCGATCATTACGGATTTGCCCGAGAGGGAAAGCCGGCCTTGCGGCGTGCTAGTGGTTCTCCTTGCCGCCCTCCTGGCAGCCGAGGTGCGCTTCTTCTTCACTTCAATGTGGTGGACATAGTAGCCCACCATCTTCACAGCTTCGGGTGTCGCCTCCACGGGGGCGACGGGCTCGACCTCCTTGACATCCAAGAGGTCCACGAACATAACCCCGAGGAAGTTGGGGAAGCCAACGACCGGGGGAAAATCACCGAACTGGATCGGCACTGCCAAGTAGCCATGCTCGGCATGGCTCGCCACAACCAATGGACCGAAAGTGACAGCCATCGGTTCTTCAGAAATGGATCCCTCCTGCAATTTCAAAAATGCGGAAGTTAAGACTTCGAAAAAGGCCATTGGGCCCCTAATCTCGGCGAAAAGATGAGAGGTAGTCCAGTCCCACCGAGCGTGCCAGCTTGTGGAACGCACTAGATTTCTTGGGGTATGAAATATTGTGGGATATCGGTGGTTATATCGATTCGACATCTCTTGTCCCACCGGGCGTGCCAGCTTGTGGAACGCACTAGATTTCGTAGGGTGAAAATATCGTGGGATATCGGTGTTCTTTTTATTGGTTTATCTAGTACGAGGGCGTGCCAGTCACCTAGGTGACAATGTGTTCGGGCTTCAAGACTGGAGTGGTCCGAAGCCCGGGGTGCGCTCCATCTGACTGATCAGATGATTGTGGATATCGGGTCGGGACTGGAGACCCGCCGCGCCATAAAGGGCGCGACGTTAATTACATCCCCTCGGAGAGGGGAAGACCTCTGATTAATCGCCAAGAAAAGGGGTCAAATGACCTAAAGATCGTTTTTCATTAAAGCATGCGAGTTGGGTTGACATGATTTAAACCCTCCGCATCGGTATGCAAAACGGTGTTCAAAACCATACAAATATTTGCTGCGAGTGCGGCAAATTTAATGCAAGTGCGGGATTAGATCTTGGTATATATATATATCAGTCACTAAGGACCATCCAATATCCGGTCAAGAGTCCGTATTCGAAGCATCGAAGGTAACAACAAAGACATTCGGATATCTACCGTAGGTACGGCGCGTTTCATGTGGGTGCGGGATCGGATCCCGGAAGAAATGGGTCAAGCTGATGAACTATCGGCCCGAGAGGTGCACGGATCATGACCATGTCGGGGATCCCGAGGTCCATGTCCGATACCACGGGGCATCATTACACAGTCCGAGGGAGAGGGTTGTTAAGTGTAAGGCCAAAACTCGACAACGTGCGCCCTCGCACGCGGATCGACCTGCGCGTTCAGGTCGCGGGGTTCGACCTGCCCGGTCAGGTCGCGGGGGTCAAGGGGGCAGCGCCCCTTGCGGGGGTTTTCGGGGGCAGCGCCCCCGGAACAAAATTTGGTTAAGGCGCGGGTATGCTATTGTCATTGTTCCGATCATTGAGTTAAGTGTTTTATTCCCATTCCATTCTTTCCATTTTGTTCATTGATTTAATCCTTATCCTCTGGTTTATTCTTTAGTTTCAATAGTTCTCTTTCTTCCTTCCATTCTTTTAGTTTTCTTTTAGCATGCCGTGTTGGCAGGTTGCAAGAAGATGGGCGCGCCGGATAAGGGAGGCCAAGGGGCGCCGTTTTAATGGTTAAGCAAGGCAGTAGGGCGCGCCGGATAGAGAGGCTCCCACGGGGGCGCGCCGTTTTAGCATTCAAGGGAGATGGGAGGTTACGAGGGTGGTGTTAAATCGGCGCGGTGAGGGGTGACCGCGCCGGGTTAGGCCACGCCGGGACATCGTCTCTTGAGTTTTCTTATTCGTTCTGTGGACTTGTTTTACTTTCTGTTCTTGATTCTATGGCCTACAGAAGGATCAATAGTTAGATTAATTGTTCAATTGACACCCTAGATCAATAGGATGAAGGTTTAAGCATCGTTGATGGTTTGTTAAGGTGAGTGAGCAGGAGGTTTAAGTGTTTTATTCGGGGGGGTTTGATTCACAGAACTTACTGTGTATTGGATTAAAACTCAGTTCGTTCTTGAGTGTTCTATTTGTTCACTTGTTCTTGGCCCTGGCGAGAATCGGACAGCACCTCCCCTAGATCGGAAGGGTCCGAGGGAAAAAATGGGGCGCGCCATGCGGAGAGAACTCCGACGGCCCCGAAACATCCCGGTGTGTGCATAAGCAACGACACCAGTAAAATTACCCCATTTGGGGCCGGAGATCCCGAGGGCTAGCCTACAAGGGAAACCGGTGGCCCATGGGTTGTTGCGATCGTATCGACTCCCCCCGTTCGGGGCCGGAGGTCCTGAGGGCCAGCCTACAAAGGAACTCCGACGACCCGAGGGTTGCCGTGATCGCGTGGCTGAAGACCACGTGAGAGCCGAAGTCGACGCAAGAACACGGCGGTAGGAAAAAAAAGAGCCACTATGGGCTGAGTATTGAGGGGGATTGGGGCATCAAAAATCTCCCAAAGGGGAGTTTTCCTTTCATTCCACAACAGACCGAACTCCGATTACATTGAAGGGGAATACGAAGACAAAGGTCTACATGTGAAGATCACCAAAATGAAATCAAAGGGGCAGAAGGAAATGCAAAGACAAAGGGGGGAATCGAGCTCTCTTCCCCTCACCTCTCCTTCTTTCTTTCACCCTCTTATCTCTCTTCACACTTCGGAGCAGGGCTTCGCCGTCAGTAGAGCGTCCCTCCTCCTTTTGCTTCTTGCCTGGAGCTTGTATTTATAGGGGGAGCAGGGAAGCAAGCTTCCCGTTTCTATGGCTTTTGTTTTGTTCGCAGTTGCCGTTGCTGACGTCGCTGGGGTCACCGTGTCGAGTGCCGTTGTCGTGGACGTCACCTCCGCCGCGGCTACAGTGTGATCGGGAGAGGGGCAGAGGCATGGCCTCCTCCTCTGTTGGCATATCCACCGCGAGACACGCGGCTTTCATCATTTGCAGGAGCATGGGTGGCCGACGGACGAAGTGGACGTTCGACGGTGCAGGGCTCGAGGGTTTCCATTTGAAGAACATGCTTGGATGCCCAACGGGTCGAAGCATACCTTTTGCCATTTTAAGTAGTTCGTCGACGTGTTGTTCGCAGGAAACAGGGGACCGTAATGCCGACGGGATGGGTTGGTTGCTCGCCAGGAAATGCTTCAGAGAAAGGGGTTAAAACGGCGCCACATCCAAAGGGGGGGGCGCGCTGTTTTAAGCATCCAAAATGGAGGCCCCCTTCGAGCGCGCCGTGTAGCCAATGAAAATAAAAGAGGTTAAAACGGCACCATATTCCAAAGGGGGCGCGCCGTTTTAAGGGGGGGGGGGGGGCGCGCCGTTTTAAGGCGCGCCGTTTTAAAGCCCCCTCGTGCCGTTTTAAGCACTAAACGGATTCTTCTCGAAGTCGCGGCCATTTTACGTGAATGTCGACATTCCCGGAAGGTTCCGGTTGCTATGTATGACCTCTACAATGTTCCATTCGCAGCCTTTGGGGCCCGGTCCCAGACTCTGCGTGACTCTCGGTGCACGTCGGGCTATGTTGGAGTCCCCGACTCTTCTTTGATTCAGCTCTCGGCACGGCCGGCTGTAGAGTTGTGGCCATATCTTCCGCCCGGGGGGCTCCCTCATCGGCTAGCGGACCACCAAGCAAGTCCTCATCCTGATCGGGGAGGCATGAGGTTTATTTGGCATTTTCATCTTCGGCTTGCTCTCGAGTGTCGAGACGTGCATGCCGTATGATCATCATCGACATTTTTCGACGTCCACAGGGCCCAACCATCACATCCTCCACTTGGCATCACCAAGTTACCCCGGGTTTGGGTGAGCGTCGGGTGAGTGACCGCCAATATCGGTCGATTCCGTTTGCAAATTGTGCTTGCTTGGCTAGGTCCGAGGGTGTGTCATATCAGCATCATGTTATGAAATTGTACGGTTAATAATTGTGTGTATCGGGGTTGTCGGATTCGGCCGGGATTTCTTCCCCACGCGCTAGTCGTGGAGGTACGCGCTTCGTTCCTACACTCACATTGCTTATTTAGTATATTTTCTATGATACTGCATTTGTGAGAATAGGGCCGATAGCTACCTTCAAATCACCGTGGTTGTGAGTTGTGAGTGCCCGTTCCATAGGCCCAGTTGAGCACCGAGCCCGAACTGGAAACCCCTAGGCGACAGTGATTCTTTAACCGCTGCGATCCCCCGTTTCCCTCGTAAGGGACGACCGTCGTGCTAGTTAGAGTTTTTGTTGAGGGACGTCTCCACCCGGAGAATGCCACGATAGTCAGCCGCTCGGCTTACCTTAGTGTGCTAGTGCTGGCCGCACTTTGAGTCAGTCGTACATCTTAGCCCAGTCGCGTCACCCATCCCACATCAAATTGGTATCAGAGCAAGTTTAAGTCTAGGGTGATCTTTGTCTAGGTCATCTTGTCCTAAGTTGCATTTCATCCCAATACCCAGTATATCAAAAGGTGTTCCCGGAACGATAGGTTACGCCTATTGGGAAGGTAACACACTTACGTGAGTGCGATCTTCGGATCAAATCTCCGCCTAGTACCGTATATTGGTTGAATCTAGGTTCCTCCATTTGCATTAGTTATTGTATTCCAACCTTTGTGTCTTTGCATGCCCATCCGGCGAGGTACCCAATACCATCGCCCCATGTCTATGGCAAACCCACGGGACGCCGCCTCGGGAGACTTTCACTCCTTGCATGAGGCGATGATGGCCATCATGGCTCGGTTGGACCAGTTCGAGACTACCTTTCGGTGCTTCTCCGACAATATGTATGGTCGCCTTAGAGCCATTGAGGAATGCATGGAGTCATCCGACAAATCTGTCCAAGGTCTGGATGGACCATTGGATAGATTGTCACACGGGGACCCTCCGGAAGCGGCCCAGGGCCCGCCCGCACCTGCTCCCGCGGTGGCCCAAGTCCAAATCGCTCCCAAGAACCAGATCCAACCCGCTCCCATGGCACAGGAGCAGCCTGCACCTGCTCCTCAGCCCGCCTCTCACCGAGCCATCAAACCACAGCATCGTGACCTTGGTCTAGAGGACTATGGGTCCGATAATGCTTATGAGGGGTATGGCCGACACCATCGTGGCTTTCATTAGCCGAGAGATGAAGAGGACGATAGAGTCCTTAGGACCATGCGAGCAGACCCTCCCACTTTTGACGGGTCTTTGGACCCAAAGGTCTATCTCGATTGGGAGGTCGGTATGGACCGGTACTTCGAGTGGTTCAAGATGACGGACCACCGGAGAGTCAAGTTCATTAAAATGAAGCTGTTAGGGCAAGCGCAAACTTATTGGCGCAATGTGGAGAGCTTGCTATTGCAGCGTCGGGAGCCCCAGGTTGAGTCTTGGGATGAGATGAAGGATAGACTTAGAACTAAGTTTCTTCCTGCCATGTACCGTCAGAGGCTCATTGATAGGTGGCAGAATCTCAACCAAGGGGACCGGTCCGTGTCCGAGTACATCACAGAGTTTGATGAATATTTTTTGCGATGTGACATCTCAGAAGAGAGCACGATGCCTGTTTCCCGCTTCCATCATGGTCTGCGGCCCCACTTTCAGTATGAACTCTTTCGCCACAATGTGACCACCCTGGAGGCCGCATATCAGGTTGCTCTCGAGTTAGAGTAGTTTGAGTCGGAGTTCGCTCCTGTCCATCGATCGGGGACCATCCATCAGCGTGGGTCCGACTCTCGTACCACGCCCAGTTGTTATAGTCGATTTTCGGTGGTTCATCCTTCGGAACCCCCTCGCCAGGACCCCACTACTCTCGAACCTCGCTCTCTCTCTCCAAGGGACCCTCCCCCTCGCCAGCAAGCATCATTCCCCACTCCCCGCCCTCAGCAGCCCACATTGCCTGCCCGACCTCAGCTCCCACCACCCCCGGCCCGTCGAGAAGATAAGGGAAAGGGGCCGATGACCGGTGGAGCATCTTCTAGCACAAGGCCGCGTGACCAGTGCTATAGGTGTGGTGGGATTGGCCACTTTGCGGCCATGTGTCCCACTCGGGACTCGTTGGTTATTTTGGACACTCCAGCTCGCGACCCCACACCGGAGCTAGTGCCGGTCAGCTATGAGCCGGATCCAGAACTCGCGGAGGAGTTCTTTGATGAGCTTTTAGAAGAGCACGATGCCGTCCCGGGTACTCAGTCCCAGGACAATGTGCAATTGGGTGTGATCCTCCCAAACCTTTGAACCCCCATTAAGAAGTCAGTAGGTACATGTTAGATGTCTAGGAGTCCCAAACTTTGGGCTGCGTCGTTTGTATGCGAGTATTACTATGGGTGTCTAGGTTTGTCTAGGGTCATGTATGAGTCAGTTTTGCTTATACAGTTTGTTTGTCATGCATATAGAGTTTGCATAAAGTCGTCCCAACAAAAGGCCAGCAATTCATGTATAAGGAGTTATCTGATGCAGGCTGACGTACCCGTGAGTTCCAAAAGGGAAAGTATGTCATGATCAGGGTCATACCTGAACGGTTTCCCCTCAAGGACCGTAAAGAAACTTCAAGGCCCGCGATGCCAGCCCTTTCCGAGTATGGAAATAAGTGGATTCGAATGCATACGTTATTGAACTACCAGACGGCTATGGTGTCAGTTCGACGTTCAATGTTTCAGATCTGGTAGCATATCGGAGCCCCGCGGTGATCTCTAGTGAGTTTTTGGGATTTCTCCTCCTGTTGTGAGTGACACACCACCCGAGAGTCCCCCTCTTCCAACCTCAACGCAAGCATATAGATTGTATACTGGATGAGCATGTGATCACCACCAGGAACGGAGCCTACCAACACTTCTTAGTGCGTTGGAGAGGACGCCCTATGCCGGATGACGCCTTGATCACATGCAGAGAGCGCAAAGCATCGGGACCCTTACTCGATGGGGTTGAGTTCCTCCCACCCGGGGAAATTTGGTGCGGACACACGCCGCAGTACACGTCGGTGGACGAGGACACGTCGGAGCCTCTTCGGCTCGAGGAGGACATGGACGCGTCGATCAAGCTATCATCTTTGTTTCACATTTTTTAGCCTTGTTGGGCCCTATTTTGTCATTGTGGACAATTAATTGGTTGTACTATTGTGTAAGGGCTAATGGGCTAGATTAGAGTTAATGGGCTAGAATAGTGGTCTAGGGCTATTGGGCTTTTCTCTTGGGCTTTAAAAGGGCCAAGTGTGAAAAGGCCCATGGGCTAGGTATGAATGGTTCAAATGGGGTTAAATGTGAACAAGTCATGGGATTAGTGTGCTAGGTGTGAAAGGGGCTAAGAGAATGGAGGCTTGGAGGCTTGGAAGGGGGCGCCCCCTCTCTCTTGGTCCAAGGAGGGGCTGCCACCTACCATCCTTGACTCCCCTCCCTTCATTTTTTAAAAATAGAAAGCTTCTTGTCCCCCCTGGTCATCCCTCCCCCCTTTAGTCAAGGGGGCGCACCCCCTCTCTCTCCTCCCTCCTCCACCTCCCATCCTCTCCCTAGGGTTTCCCCTCCCCTATATATCATCTCTTGTAAACATATTTCAAAAGTTAATGAAGACATTTTGAGAGAAAATTGTGTAAGAGAGTGATTCTGTTTCCCCCTCTTGGGTGTGATAACCTAGACCCCAATCCTGTGACGAGATTTTCTTGGCGTGTGACTCGCCCCCCCTTTATCATCCCCTTCCTGCTTGTATCTGGTTCTAAAATTTTTACCAGAGCTGCTCCTACAAGTCAGGAAGAATTTGGCGCCGGTTTCGCCTCGATCGGAGCCTTGGATCGCCGGTAACAATTCTGATCGTGAATTCGCGCAAATCTGTCTGAGCCTGCAGATCCTCAACTTCCTGATACGAAATTTCTACAGATCTACTCCCAAGCCCTTTGGATATGAGATTCTTAGTGGTCGTAGGATTTTATGTTCTCTTCGTGTTGCCATTGAGCTCGTGTTGTTCTGAGGCCTGTGCTGGTCGTGGCAAGGATTTTCGTGGGACAACGCCGACCACCCTATGCAGATCCGACCCAGAATCAGAGGCAACTTAAGAAGTTGCCCCGTATCCTTCCTCTCAGATATGCCCGAGCCCTTTGGTATGTGTTTTCCTCTAGACGTCGTCGACGATCTCCAACAAGAAGCAATCCATTCCGACACCGGAGCTATTTTTCCTATAATTTTTAGCTCTTCTGTGCAGTTCTGTGCGAGCAGAACCTGAGGTTGAGTACAGTTGCTGCCACGCCCAGATCTAATCAGATCTTATCACGCCGTTCCGACCAAGCATTCTTCATTCTGTCGCCGACATTATCCAACAAACGGCACCCCAATCGGACGTCAGATCTAGGCATACCGACCTCTGCAAGTCAGCTGCGCCGGGTGACCTACGCGGGCAGAACCCAGTCGGCTCCTAATCGGCTCACTCGATCTGCCCCGACTCACCTCCCTTGCCTCCTGCGAGTGCGGCCCGTCAACCCGAGTTCCAGTGACCCCAAATTTGTGTTTATAGCCCTTTACCTCCCTGCGTGGAGTGGGCATCATGTTCTGAAATTGTACAGTTAATAATTGTGTGTATCGGGGTTGTCGGATTTGGCCGGGATTTCTTCCCCACGCGCTAGTCGTGTAGGTACGCGCTTCGTTCCTACACTCAAATTGCTTATTTATTATATTTTCTATCATGCTACGTTTGTGAAAATAGGGCCGATGGCTAGCTTAAAATCACCATGGTTGTGAGTTGTGAGTGCCCGTTCCATAGGCTGGTCGAGCACCGAGCCCGAACTTGAAACCTCTAGGCGACAGCGGTTCCTTAACTACTGCAATCCCATGTTTCCCTCGCAAGGGACGACCGTTGGGATAGTTAAAGTTCTTGTTGAGAGACGTATCAACCCGGAGAATGCCACGATAGTCAGCCGCTCGACTTACCTTAGTGTCCTAGTGCTGGCCGCACTTTGAGTCGGCCGTACGTCTTAGTCCGGTCGCGTCACCTATCCCACATCAGAAAGGAACCCGATACCATTCGAATCCTAACCCGCCGCCCACGAGCCGAGGCTCGAAAGGGCTGAAAAGGAGTGTGGAGGTACAAAGAAATAGGAAATAAAGCAGGATAATTCAATAATTAACAGAAATAAATAAACAACTACAAAAGAGTCCAGTCCAACAGAAAGTACAGTCTAAGGCAGAAGAACGTACTCAACACCGAGTGAACACTTGGCCCGACAAGTTGGCAACTAAGAACCTACGCACAGCACCCTCGAACCTCGAAGAAGATCCACCGCACCTGAAAAATAGGGGTGAGCCTCCTGTCACTGGCTCAATAGGGGTCCCGCGGAACCCCAACCGAAAACAACGGTGGCTCGAAAAGCAGCAACTACAGCTAGAACAACAACATCATGAACAGTAAACACGGTGGCCAGTAAAACCTTGGCTCTACAGCTACTCCTACTATACCAGAAAACACGTCCCGATCTCCCAGTCGGGGGACCACCAGACTACGAACCACCCTAGCCACGCTACGGGGGAAAATGACCATGCTGTCGGGAACTCAATGTTGTCTAGGGGAAAGCCCTCGGTGACGCTCACCAGAACCCCTAGACCTCGGAATCGCGAAAACACCCGAAATTCCACGCAAAACCACGTCTCACAGACGTGAACGGAACCTCGAGTCACGAGAACCTCACGTCACATGACAGGAGTACCTGCCCACTAGAAGCAAGGCTGGAAGCGTCCACTGATGCCTTAGTCTGCGCCTCAGGTGTCTCCCTCCGGCCCAGCAGGAACTGAGACACCGTACAGTAACCATAGAACAAGGACTGGTTGGGGGTCGCGCTCGTCAGCTATTGGGATCGCTTGTTCTACATGTGTTTCATTGACATGCTTAATTGGTTTATTTACGCGTCGATCAACCAATTAACTAACCGATAATTAACTGACTGATTGACTACGCAGGCGTGCCAGTCACGTACGTGACGAGTTTATTATGCGCTCATTCTGACCCGTGTCGGGCGAGAGTGAGGTTCGGTCGGGACCAGCAGTCCGCCACACCATAAAGGCCATGACGTTAATTACATCCCCCATGAGTAGGGGAAAACCTTTGATTAATTATCGAGATAGCGAGCTGTCGAGGCCGGAATAAAGACGCGAAGATATGAACGAGACAGGGTCACATGAGATGCTTCTATCTATCATGCGACAGAGGCATGGTTCATTAAGTTGGATACCCTCGATACGTGGCGGAGGACATAGGTCCGAAGACCACCATCGCGCTTGGCAAAGACTTCCAATCGGGAGTGACCCGAACTTCCGCCAGTGCTATTTGATATACCGGAGGGGGTCCATGTAGGCATGCATGCATGATGCTCATGACAACGCTAAGCATGGTCACAGAGTTGTGAAGATGAACAATGATAAATCAAGTTTATCAATCTCTGCCGAGGGAGACGAAAGTGGTAACATGGGCATGATAACGGAAGCATGATGACAACATACATGATAGTAGAAACATGATAATAAGGTGGTTCGGACTTGAACATCCCTTCCCTTACTCAATTTGTTACTGATTAGGGTTTATTAATCTCGACCATAGGAGGCGAAGATCGCTCCGGAGATGAGTGAGTGATTAGAACGGCACAACGATTCAAAACCGGCGCGACCGCGCGTAGGGATAGGTTTCCCCGACGCGGCCAAGCGTAGGCAAAAGGGTCTCAATCCGGCGCGGCCATGGCAAACGTTAAAATGGCGCGGTGGCATTAGGGCGCACCGGTTTAGGGCGCGCCGGGAGCACCCCAATTAAAATCATGAAGCTATGAGTCTATTGTTAATCCGACGCGGGCGGGTACCGCGCCGGATTAGGACCGCGCCGTTTTAGTTGATTTTTTGATGAATTTTGAAATGATTTAAGTTTATTAGGACTCTGTTGAGAGTTTGAAGTTAATTAGGGTGATTGTTCATTTAATCGGAGTCCAGAGCCCCCAGAGGCGAAGTTATGAGCTAGTGCGAGGTTCATACTCGAGCACTAGGGTCCTTGTCCTCAGAACAAATGTTTTATTGAAGCCATTTGGATATGAGTAAACTCATATGTTAGAAGAATTCTGCCAAAAATTGGGCAGCATCTCCCCCGTCCCTGAAGGATTGCAGGGGAGAAACGGGGTCATACCCACTTGTGGAGTAAGCCCCTAAACAGCCGATCTGCATGGTGGCAGCCAGTAAAACCCCAATCGGACAAGATACCCCGAGCACAAGCCTGTCAGGGGCACCATAGCTCCGTGGGTGGAAACAGAGGGACGAGGTAGCTATTGACGGAATCAACACCCCGAGGACTGGCCTACGAGGGGTGGGCGACCCACAGTGTGCACTGCATCCACTAGCAAGAGAGCATTAGGGAGAGAGGCCCCGAGGACGAGCCTACTAGGAGCGTTCGTCCCTTAGCCACCACAGAATCCTAGGAGACTGTGGGTTTAACATTGTTGGGCTGAAGCCCCTGTTGTTATCAGCCTTTCGGCCCTTGGGAAGCATCCACCACTGAGAGATGGACTCCCCTCGATCGATTGGCAGTTCTATGAAACGATGGGGAATATCCCCCTCCCCGGATGACTGGGATAAAACCAACGGAACTGGAATGGTTCAGTGGCTGCGAACCATAAATGAAGAGAATGAGTGTATTCGGCATTGAAAGATTACCATTCACGGAGTCAAGGTGCTGATGCTCACGAGACTGGGTTACCATTCATGGAGGAGAAGGCAAGCAGCAGTCACGGAGAAAGGTAGCTGATATGCAGACCGGATGATTTATCTACATATGCATATGCTCGAGTGGCTGGAATGCATAATCACAAGACGGGTCTTACCGTTCTGGAGGCGGCTTCCAACTCCTCTGGGCAATAGAGCAATGCAAAGAGGAGAGGGAATGGCAACCGGACCTCGTATCAAGGCGGGAAGAGACATGTGCACAGGCACGACTCTATCCACAAAGTATACAGAAACCATCGGGTGAGGCACGGCCACGACCTCGACGTGAAGGACCCGGGGAGGGGTCGTCTCTATAGCCCATGACATCCCAGGGCATGTTTCAGGGTCGGAGAAGCCGGGATCGGAAATCACGCGCGGGAGGAAACCGACATATACACCGACTAGGATAGAAATAGGCGAGAGAGAGAAGGCATTGAACATTCAATCCGCCATCACATTCATATATTCATACCATCATCCCATCAACGGGGGAGTCCAACACATATGTTACAGATTCGGCGCCGGCATCATGGCACAACCACTGTATTCTAATTACAGAGAGGCTCACAGAAGAACAACTCAAAAAGATGGCGAAGGGGGGGGGGAACGTTCGCTCATATAATTGCCGTCCCCCCCCTCTCGCTTACATTCAATTGAGAGGAAACAAATCGTAGGACAGACGGGAAAATGCAGATGACCCACATGTCCTAAGAATAGAGTATCGGGCTCTCCTTTCTTCTCCAGCTCTGGAGGGCTTCAGGCAGAGGAGGGCAGGCGGTGGCAAAGGACCCTCAGCTAGACCCTGCTTCACTCGCAAGAAAACCCTCTCTCCCTCCAAGGTAATTGGCTCTCAGACTCCCTCTTCCTTTCCTTCAATTCTTTTGTTGGTTCGCCCTCTTCAACCCTCCTTTTTCGTTTCGAAAAATGGCCATTTATACAGGGGCCGTTCGAGGTTTAATCCGGCGTGAGAATTGGCGCGCCGGGGAAAGGACATTTTGAAGCCTTTTGCTTGCCGGAATAGAAGGGCGCCAGACAAGGGGGGCGCGCCGATTTAGGGCGCGCCGTATTAGCATCTCCCGCTCGTCACGGGCTAGCCAGTGAGTCCGGGGATGGTTCCGGGAATCACCGTGAACATTCATCTTGCCACAGTTCTTCGAAACCTCGACGGGATGCCTCGTCGTAGTTCTCAGGATGACGTATGGGCCTTCTCGGAACTTCGAACGTCTTTTGTTTGAACACGCGGGTTTTCCGCTGACACGGCCCTCGGCACTATGATTCGTGCTGTTGGCTCTGCCTATTTTGTGCTCGAAGCTTCTTGGAGGGTGGGATGGCACCCGGGATAGTTCCGCCCATGTCGAGCGATCATTCGGCCACTAACGGGCCCCACTTGGCGAGAAGCTGTACCCGTGCCGGGTAGCCAGGATCTTCTGCCGACAGAGCCTTCGGTCCTCCATTTTGAAGAGCCAAGGGCATTCTTTCATCTCAGGAGAGTCTTTCATGAGGTGGGTGGCCACCGGGTAGACCGTCATCCTTGGTCGGACAACGGGTGTAGTGTATGCGGCACGACAGAGTTTATGCCGGTTCATTGGGCAGGCTTGGTCACACTATCGGTTGGTTGTGAGTTCATCTCGATTCTCCTGAGGTGAAGTCCCCATGTTCATATAGGGTGACTCGAGGCTCTGGCAGCTTGAGAAGTCTTCAATATGTTGATATTTATCGGCTTCTGTGCTTCAGTGGGCCGTGTCATTCGTCTTTGAGGCTTGATCACCGCAAGTGATATTTTGAGTGCCAACAAATGCCCCCCAGCCGTGGGTGTTACGAGCAAGGCACGAGTGTAGCAAGGCCGATGGATGAGCTTCGCCTGGAATGATCTCCTCTTCAATTGACCGAGGCTCGGAACGGCCCTTAATCCGGCACGGATGCTAATCCGGCGCCGTTTGAATGTTAATGCGGCATGGGGTTAATCCGGTGCGCCCCTTGGCCTTGGACGCTAATCCGGCGCGCCCTTGAGCTTTTCATGTTAATCCGGCGCGCCCCTAGGCGTCCGGACATTAATCCGACGTGGTCCCGGTCAGTGGAGTCTTAATCCGGTGCCGTTTGGTTCTTGGAAGGAGCTACTTCGACATGCCCTAAAGCGGCGCGCCTTTTGATTTAGGGGGTGTTAATTTGGCGCGCTAAATAGCGCGCCCGATTAACGGAGAAACCCCCCTCCCTATATAAGGTTTTCAACCTTCTCTTTCTCTTTATCACTGTTCATTTGCAAATTTCCTTTCTCTCTCTTCACTTTCTTCTCCTCCCGCGACGCCGAGTGAGCTGAGGGTGCAGGCGAGATTCTTAGGGGTGAGTAGAGTGTTTGTTTATTTGGGTTTTAAACCTGTTCTTTGGGCCCCGGGAGGCTCCTAGTAGGGCTTGCCCTCGGAGCTATTCCCCCGGGTGTCCCATTTGGCCTCGGTGTAATGCCGATGGTTGCTTTTAGGGGCCGTTCCCTTAGTGGACGTGTTCTCGCTTTTCTTTGGCAATCTCCCGTGCTGGGGAGACTCTACCGAAATTTTGTCAGAAATTTATCTTGATCAGCTATTTTGTGACTTTGTTTATTGTTTGATGTGCTTCTTTGCAGCTAACATGACATCTGGTTATTCTTCTTCCGCTTCTCGTGCCGTGGTGACGTGGGAGAACGTCCATTCCCTTGATCGGGGGCACGATCAGCTTGCTGTAGTTGCAGAGTCCTCAGATTCGGAGACCGATACGGTGGACACTAGCCGTCTCCTCATCCTTGGAGGCGATTCTTTTCATTATGACCGGGAAGGCGCTGTCAGGCGGGATCACCCCAAGGACAAACATCTGATGTCCTTCCTCCGGCGCTTCAACCTTCAGGGAAAAAGAGACCTGTTCCTGGTCCGCAAAGCCGAGCAAGCCTTGCTAGTGGAGAGGGATAGTCTAACACACTGTGTAGTGCGGGGAAGGCCTATTTATCTTCCCGACGAAGTCAGGAAATGGAGTGTCGTGCTTGGACTGCAAGATCTGGCTCCAGAAGATGGGCTGCTGACCAGGGCCCCTGAATTTGTACCCGCTCGGTGGAATGATTCCGCAGGCAGGGTGAACCGGGAGAAGTCGATCTTTGGCTTGTTCCTTGCTTCGTTGAAATGGGGGTATAGAGAAGAATCTTTTCTGCTGGACTGCCTGGCAGTCTGTTTTAAGCATCAAATATTTGTGGGGTGGTTTGCCGAGCTGAGAGCCACCGACGCCCATGCATTCAGACCTGGAGCAGTGGAGTTCATGGATTATGTGCTGCAGCACTACGCTCCCCTCCTGACCAGGGCTGGCATCTATCACAGCGTGTACGCCTCAAGATACCGCTACCCCATCTCCCGAGGCTTATGCTGTGGCATGATCGAAGTATTCTGCCCCGAGTACAACACTTTTTATACCTCGGAAGGAGAAACTTCTCTGGATTTATGGAGCCTCTCACAGCTTAGCGGTCTACCCATCGACGGAGAGCCGTACGAGGAAGTATGCTGGCCTGACTGGCTGAAGGATCAGACCGACGGTGAGGGTCGGTATCTGGTGGGCCACGCTTATCGCTATATGATGAAGGCATACCACACACTTTACCACTCGTCACATGACATGAGGGAAGCTCGGAAGCCGGGCGAGAAGCAGAGGGTGCGGATGGACACCTGGCTCCAATATTTCTTTGGCGGGAAGAAGAAGTACGAGGACTTCCCCCCAATAGCGTCGATGGCTCCGAAAAGGAAGAAGAGAGTACGACGACAGGCCGCATCATCATTATCTTCAAGAGGAGGGCAGAGGGAGGACCCGAACCCCACTGGTGTCGACGCAGTCACACACTGCGCTGCGTACCTGGTTTATTGGATCTGTTCTTTCACTCTCCTGCAAAGCGACGAGAGCGTGATTAGAGCAGAGGCTATCTATCCCACCTGTCTCATGGCTTGGGGTACTAAGCTATCCCTTTGCCCACTGGCTTTGTGCCTTACTTACAAAATGCTGGGAGACCTGCACAAGACGCGTCTTCCCAAGAATCTGGGGACGGTTGGTCCGTTACACTTCTTCAATGCTTGGGTTTGTACTCTTTTTCCGGAGGCTGCACTCGGGCATTACAGTCAGCTCATCTTATCCCGCAAATGATAGAGTTCGCGAGTGTCGAGCCGTCCTCACTAGCGGAGCAACACTTTGCCATTCGGGGCAAGTTGGCCCGGATTCCCACAGATTCACCCGGGGTCCTTCACTTCTGGAGCTTAGCTGCCCACTCCAGGCCGCTGGTGAACAGGATGAGGCAGTGCAAGCTCTTCGAGACAGAGGAGTATATCCATCCAATTTCTGGGGCCAAGTGTACAAGGCCCATCCTTGAGTAGGAGTTGGTCGACTGGGCGCTGGCTATCAGGCCAAGCGTCCTTGTATTCCGAAAGAGCGGTATTTTGTGGCTGGAAATGTATTATCCATTTCGCTTCAGCCGGAACTTTTGCTATGACCAGCACATTCCGCATTCCTCTTCACAATTTGCGTTGCCCAATAGGCACAGAGCCGGGCAAGTTTCAAATGATGATGCCCGGATATGGTGGGACTTCTTCCACCGCCGAGAAGATGTTTCTTTTAGGGTGCCAACTCCTGCCCGCTTCCTCCGCGCTACTCCTGAGTATATCAAGTGGTGGAACGCGCGGACGGGGTTCTACAGGAGCTCCCGCCGAGAGTGTTGGGCCGTAGCAGAGCATAGATTTCTGGACTCCCAACCGGAGCCAACCCTTGATATTGAGCCCTCCTATTTGAAGAAGCTGAAATCTTGGACCAACACGGAAGTGAGGGCCTATCTGGAGGCCCGAAAAGCCGTGAAAAACCGCAGGACCAAAGTCGACCCGAAGTTGCCCACAATCAGCAAGGATGACTATGTGAAAACGCTTCGGGGTCTATGCCGGGTAAGCAACGAGAGGGTGGTTCTTCAGTAACTCCCTCTGCCGGTGGAGGAACCCATCTCGGTTGTGCTGACTGGCGCCCCGAGGTTGACAGGCTGCACCCCTATCGGACTTTCATTCGTAGGGAAGACAGGTGGGATGCTCTATATGACAACACCCCTTGGCTATTTGCGCTCCTTCGATCGCATGGTCTTTCAGTGGGTGGTCCTAGCGAAGCTATTCTGGACCGGCCCCTTCATATCTCATTCAAGTGTGCTGACAGATGGGGGCTGGACCACCTGAGCTTATATTATCACCTGTCTTCTCATGGCCACGAGAACCTGGCGCTGCTGGCCAAGCCGAGTGAAAAGATAGGAGATTTATGTTGGCTTATTCGCGAGGCAGCTTCGAGAGACAAAGTGCCCTCGCTGTATTATTGGCCTCTCTTCCCCTTCTACACGGGGCCAGCAAGTATGTTCTATCTCTTTATTCAGGCTCGTCGGCCAACTTCTTTTCTTCATTATCATGTATTATTCTCACCTTCGTGCATGTGCAGTCCGACCCACTTTGGAGGAGACTCGGCACTTTAGGGAGCTAATAATAAAAGCTCAGAAGCCAGCATACTTCGAGGCTCCCGAGCCGGCCCCGACCACGACGCCACTGCCTCCTGGCGATTCGAGAAAGTGGACCCGATCCCAGTTGAGGGAGGCCGTTGGGAAGGACAAAGCGGCAGTGACCCGAGTGACACGGGCACGTCGGAGGAAGGCCGCAGAAAAGGAACCAGCAACCGTTCTTCCTCCGGTTGTATCCTTTGAAGAGTTCGAGGCTTCCCACGCGCAGGGGCCAGAAGCTAAAGGTAAGCTCTTCATTTCTTCAGAATTCATTGGCTCACTTTGGCTGCTTCGGCTAATCCGTGTTGACAGTTGCCGACACAGTCGCTGCGGTCGTCGAGCTGGAGGCGACGGTAGGCGCCGTGGCTAGGGAAGGGGCAGAGGAAATCCTTACTGCTCCCGTAGAGAGAGATCTGCCTTCTCCAACACCCAGACAGGAAATGGAAGGTAATTTATAGTTTAATCGCGACACCACAGCGAGTCTTCATGTCTTCAGTCGTGATGAGGACATCACCAGCTTTCCCCTTTGTTCGAGGATCCCGAAGCTCGCCAGCTATGCTACATCTTGTCCGCCACTATATTTCGAGTCATATGATGTAATTTTCATTTTCTTATCATGTACTTTTCCTTTTATTTGAGTCCAATACCTAGGTTAGGTAGCTATTTACCTAAGTCTAGAGTCATTATGTTGGTTAATGGGCCCAATTATATGGGCTAGGCCCAGGGGCGCCCCCTTCCCCTTGGTTAAGTGTTAGTAGTCCAAAAGTCAAGGACTTATGTGAAAATGTGGGATTCCTATAAATAGGACCCCAATCCCTCATTTGGAAGCTAATGAAGTATTGATATAAAATTTGCCAAAGCATTTGTACATCTCTCTCTCTCTCTCCCTCTCTAGCTCTCTCTCTCTTCTTCTCTCTCTCACTAAAAGGGGCGAACCTCTCTCTCTCTCCTCCCCCTCTCTCTCCCAATTTCACCCTCTCTCTCTCCTCCCTCACTTGCCACATCATCCCCCCCCATTGAATACAACCCTTCACCTCCCAAGACTCATAAACCCCCTTTACTCCCACCACTCCCCAAGCAACCCTTCCCCTTCCCCATACAACCCTTCACATTCCCAAGGGAGAATCCCTTCTCCTAGACACCCTTTCCCCTCCCCAAAGCAACCCTTCCCATCCCCTAGGCCCCCCATTAATCCTTCCATTAATCCACCACCCACACCCAAGAGACACCCCCATTCCCCTAGGCCATTTGCTCCCCCACCATCCACCACCTCCCAGCCCATTCCCCACACCAGGTCCGCCCCCTGCCAACCTCCCCCTTTCCCCTCTCACACCCCCAAACCTCCCTCCCACATTCACAACCAGCAACCTTCCATCCCTCTTTGCTACCCCTCCATCCCTTACCTTCCCATCTCCACCAACAACCCCCCCTTCTTTTAACACTGCCCAGTTCGCAGGTAGCAGATTGGGAGCCGACTTGCAGAACCTTCCCCGGAGTCATACGGAATCCCATGAAGGCGTACCATATATCGCCGGAAAGATCGTCCAGATAGCTTCGCATCCGAGGTGGTCTTGCCAGCATCCGACATCCCTACTGTCCGTGGTGCCTATTCTCGTGCGGCTGCGCCAGATTTGAGCCAGAACCTGAGGTCTGTTTGGCAGAGTTTGCACTGACGTCAAAAGCGCGATTCAGCCTGAACTCTCTTTTGAGAGTTGTTTCCTCTCCAAGTCCTCTTCACGTGCGAGGTGGAATAGTCCCGTTCCAACTTCACTACAGATCGTGGTGCCCATTCTCGTGCGGCTGCGCCAGATTTGAGCCAGAACCTGAGGTCCGTTTGGCAGAGGCTGCACCGACGTCAACAGCGCGAATCAGCCTGAACTCTCTTCTGAGAGTTGTTTCTTCTCCAAGTCCTATTCACGTGAAAGGTGGAATCGTCTCGTTCTGACTTCACTACAGATCGTGGTACCCGTTCTTGTCCAACTGCGCAGCCAGGACCAGAACCTGAACCAGATCTGCAGTTCAGAAGCCGCCACGCCCTCACCTCTGATCTCCTGAGCGCGCCACTTGGCCGAGGCGAAGATCCCCCTGTCCTTCATCCAGCACAGGAAGCGGGGCCTTGTTCGGAGTTGAGAGCTCCCCGTTCCGATTTATTTCCCCCAGGTGCGCAGATCTGTCCTGCCAGGGACTGATCAGACCCCCTCTCCTTGTTCGGTCTCTTCCTCCCTGCTCCGACGTCGCCTAGAGCCCATATCAGTTTCTGATCTAAGAGGACTCGACCACGCTCACAACCATCCTGATCCTGCCTCAATTGGATCACGGGAGCGATTGGAGTGAAGTCACCAACCTGCTGCTACAACCTGCACCCCATCCGAGGCACAGCGGAACAGCACCAGTCCACCATCTGCCCCGGCCAGCGTCGGCAACTTCTGGCGACAACAAAATTCAGGGTCCATCCTGGTCCAGTCACCGACGTTTCAACGCTGATCCCGTCTCATTTCGAGTCCGGGAGCGAGCGCAGCGGAGTCGACATCCAGTACCTAGCAGCGGGCAGAACCGGCAAGCAGCACTCCGGAAGGGCAAACCGATCCCGTTCATAGTTCCTTGGCTCTCCCCGCCTGGCCGGCTTACCGCCCCTCCCTGTGCGGAGGTAGTGTTTGATTGTAACTATAATCTCCCCACCCCAAGTTACCCCTCCTGTGCGAGGCGTAGTGGATGTAATTAATTTCAACAGGTTGAAGCTTCATCGACGCAGCGTGCGGGTGGCCCACGCTTCCCCGCTCGCCCTCGTCTCCGGCCGGGATCGGTGTATTCACACCGATCAGGTGAGCTTCGGGTTGCCCTACTCTACTGGAATTGCTTTGCTTGTTTAGTAATGCTTCTTAGTGCCGTCGGTCGGTGAGTGAGTGCCCGATCTCAAAATATCATCAATTTGAGTGCCACCGCGGAGCGAGTTGTGAGAGAGCCACTACATCCCACGCCCTTGGCGTGCTGGCCGCCCATGGAATTGGGGCATCCCAGGCCCTTAGGGGTTCAGCCCAAGCTAGTCAAATCCCCAGAAAGGCGAGGTCCATCCTCGGACCCTCACCACTATCGCCAGTCCACCTACGGACCCGGGTGTGCGCGATGCGGGTGAATCCGCTTGAGTGGGTCCGCCGTTCGGATCGATTGCTTGCAAATTTAAGTCCGAGGGGTTGTGTCACATCAACTCGGCTTGATTATTTCTTGCCATAAATTTCAGTTGATATGCAACCGTCATTACTTTCGGGAGCAGAGGGTGCAGAGGAAGCTATTGCTGGGGAGCAGGGCAAGCTTGCCGCTGAGATCCCATCAACTGCTGCTCCTAGTTCAGAGTGCATGGAGGAATTCCCTACTGAGGGTGATGCTCCTCCTGGTGAGGTTCCTGCTCCGTTGGTGGAGCATCCAGAAAGAGCAGAGGAGTCTTCTTCCTCTGAGCAGGTCGATTACGGTGGCGGATCTAGTGACGAGGAGTTCCCACCGGTCGACACAGAGACTGAGGATGTCGGGGCATTTTCGGCTTATGAAAGTGATCACCTGACTTTCAGCCCGCCCCGGTTGTCATGGAGCGGTCCTGGGCCGTCAGGATCACTTGTAAGTGAAGGGGCTGGGGCCGCAGAGGTCGCCCTTGGAGATTTGAGTCTAGTGCCGGATGAGGTGAGGAACCCCCCGTGATCGGCGCTTGTTGCCCTTCCTTTCTTTTTCTTTTCAGCTCTCTGATATATATATTTCTGGTGCAGACTGAGGTGGTGCTGCCAACCATAACAGTGCAGATACCCCTCCCGGCTCTAGGTGCGGCTCATGCAACCTTCCCGCCAGTCTTGCGGCCTATCGCATTGTGATATCCCAAGGACTACGCAGCGGCAGCGGGTCCAGCAGGACTTGGAGTATTTGTGAGGGTTGACGAGTCGGTGGCAGTCGAGGACTCCCAGCCATTAGAAGTCGCACGACAGTCGGCTTCAGAGAAGGGTGGCCCCCTCGAGGTAGAGGCGGGAGAGATCGTTGAAGAGGAATCCGGGACTACTGGGGCCCTGGCTCTTGTTGCTGAAACTGGCCATATGGGGGTCAGTCAAGTTGGAGGCGAGGAGCAGATGTCCTTGGACCTTGATGTCCCTGTTGCAGCTTCATCCCAAGGGGCTGGCAGGGAAGTCACCGTCATCGAGACTCCAGCTACCATATCAGTTACTGTAGTTGTTCCCCATGCAAGTGCGCTGCAGATCATGCCGTCGTCGTCTTCTGGGACGAGCAACGATATCTGGGCCACCGTGGACAGCAGAGTGGAGTTTGAACTACCCGAGACGTCACCGCTTGGTCTCCAGTCATCGAGTGACCTCGTGTGGTAGTTCTTAGGGACCCTTCAGCAAACCATAGCGGCCAGCAGAGATTTGACTTATGTTCAGTTGAGGGGCTTGATAGAGCACTTGTCCCGCTCGCTGTTGGCTTTCGACTGCCCCATGGACGACTGGACTCCACGGGTAATTCTGCTACTGAAATATGTGAACAGAAGGGAGTTCTTAGGCCGAGAGGTAGCTGACCAGCTGACGGCCATAACATTGGAGTGAGCTGAATGCCGAGCGACTCTCGTCTCTCTGAAAGGGGCTGCGGCGCAGATGAGGGATGATGCCAATGCCTCTTTGCAGCGCTGAAGTTTCCTTATGGCCCAGATAGCAGAGCTGCAGGCCGAACTTTCAAGGGCAGAGGCTGAGCTTCAAGAAATAGAGCGTCTGGAAGTCCTGAAGATAGAGGAAGCAGAAATGGCCGAGGGACAAGCTGCTTCCCTCGAGGAGAAATTGTCCCAGCTGGAGGTCACCGAGTCTCGGCTGCAAGAACTGACCCGCCATTCTTCTTTGGGTATTCCGGAGCTGGAGGACATCTTCCGACGCCCGCTGCCATAGTCCCCTCTATTCCCCTCCATGTTTGATGGACTTTATGTATTCCGGGGTATGCCATGCGTAACATGTATCTTTTTATTTCATAGGAATGAAAACTCCTCATTTGCTGTTAAATGACGACTCCATTCTTTCATTATTCTTTTCCTTCCCCTTTTCACTCGCCAGTCAATTCTAGTCCGAGTATGTGAGTCACTAGGGCAGGAGAGCGCTCACCTCTTCAGCAAAGGGGTGAGGTGTTCGCTCCACCGCGCCGTGACCATTCTCGGGACCAAGCAATGGCTAACGTAGGCCAAAAGTTCGAAGGACCAAAAAGTGTATAGGCCCCTTAGGGCTGGGAAATAAGGTCAGACTGCTTGTCAGCCGGACTCATTGACGCTGACAGAAATTGAGGGTAGGGTTTATTCATCGATATAGGTTATATGTCGAAGCAAAAGAAGTTAATTACTTAACGAGGACGAAGGGTCCATGTTAGGGGGATATTGACCGGTCCTGTCGATGGTGATAGGGGCCGAAAAGGTAGCCGGTCTTACCGATGGTGAGAAGGACTGGAAGGGGTAGCGACCGATCTTGCCTATGGTGACAAGGGTCGAGAAGGGTAGCCGGTCTTGCCGATGGTGACAAGCACCGAAAGGGGTAGCGACCGATCTTGGCGATGGTGACAAGGGTCAAAAAGATGGCCGGTCTTGCCGATGGTGACAAGGGCTGAGAAGGGTAGACGGTCTTGCCGATGGTGACAAGGACCGGAAGGGGTAGCGACTGATCTTGTCAATGATGACAAGGGTCGAAAAGATGGCCGGTCTTGCAGATGCTGACAAGGGTCGAAAAGATGGCCGGTCTTACCGATGGTGACAAGGACCAGAAGGGGTAGCGACTGATCTTGCCGATGGTGACAAGGGTCGAAAAGGTGATCGGTCTTGCCGATGGTGACAAGGGCCGAAAAGATGGCCGGTCTTACCGATGCTGACAAGGACCGGAAGGGGTAGCGACCGATCTTGCCGATGGTGACAAGGGTCGAAAAGGTGGCCGGTCTTGCCGATGGTGACAAGGGCCGAAAAGGGTAGCGACCGATCTTACCGGTGTTGACAAGGGACGAAAAGGTAACCGGTCTTGCCGATGGTGACACGGATCGGAAGGGGTAGCGACCGATCTTGTCGATGGTGACAAGGGCCGAGGAGGGTAGCCGGTCTTGTCGATGGTGACAAGGACCAGAAGGGGTAGCGACCGATCTTGTCGATGGTGACAAGGGTCGAAAAGATGGCCGATCTTGCCGATGGTGACAAGGGCCGAGAAGGGTAGAAGGTCTTATCGATGGTGACAAGGACCGGAAGGGGTAGCAACCGATCTTGCCGATGATGACAAGGGTCGAAAAGATGGCCGGTCTTGCCGATGGTGACAAGGACCAGAAGGGGTAGCGACCGATCTTGCGGATAGTGACAAGGGTCGAAAAGGTGGCCGGTCTTGCCGATGGTGACAAGGGCCGAAAAGATGGCCGGTCTTGCCGATGGTGACAAGGACCGGAAGGGGTAGCGACCGATCTTGCCGATGGTGACAAGGGTCAAAAAGGTGGCCGGTCTTGCCGGTGGTGACAAGGGCCGAAAATGGGTAGCGACCGATCTTACCGATGGTGACAAGGGTCGAAAAGGTGGCCGGTCTTGCCGATGGTGACAAGGGCCGAAAAGGGTAGCGACCGATCTTGCCGATGGTGACAAGGGTCGAAAAGATGGCCGGTCTTACCGATGGTGACAAGGGCCGAGAAGGTAGCCGGTCTTGCTGATGGTGACAAGGACCGGAAGGGGTAGCGACCGATCTTGCCGATAGTGACAAGGGTAGAAAAGATGGCCGGTCTTGCCAATGATGACAAGGGCCGAGAAGGTAGCCGGTATTGCCGATGGTGACAAGGACCGGAAGGGGTAGCGACCGATCTTGCCAATGATGACAAGGGTCGAAAAGATGGCCGGTCTTGCCGATGGTGACAAGGGCCGAAAAGATGGCCGGTCTTGCCGATGGTGACAAGGGCCGAGAAGGTAGATAGAAGTGGAATGATGAACGAGGGTAACATCGTTACTACATCATCATCATCATCATTTTTTTAATTTCATTTTTTTTATCACATTACTGACTCAAGCGCCCTTTCGGGTTTTCACCGAAGTCAGCCCCCTCTTGCTTTTGCCCACGCGCCCTTCCGGGTTTTCACGTGGCGGGGTACCCGATTTTGCCTGCGACGCCCTTTTGGGTTTTCACCACAGCTAGGCTATAGCCATTTTTACCCTTGTTCCGAATATAGGAACAAGTCCGGCCGGGTATCTCTATTTTTAACCCCATTTTTACTTTTTTTTTTATTCCACGGAGAATCCGGAACATGGGAGAACTTGTCTTGCTAGAATGCCGACCGGCCTTGTCGATGATGACAAGGGTCGGGCCCTGGTTCGGTTCGTCGACATCGGTTGAATGCCGAAACAAAGACTATATACTTCTTAACAGGGATGAAAGGTCCGAGTTAAAGGTAAAGTTCGACCGGCCTTGTTGATGAGGATAAGGGTCGAGCAAAGGTTTGTTCATCGGCATGGGTTACAAGCCGAAGCAAGGGTATTTTCATTAACAAGGATGAAAGGTCCGAGTTAAGGGTAGAGTTCGACCGAACTCGCCGATGATGACGAGGGTCGAACATGAGTTTGTTCATCGACATGGGTTACACGTCGAGGCAAGGGTATCTTCATTGACAAGGACGGAAGGTCCGAGTCAAGGGTAGAGTTCGACCGATCTCGCCGATGATGATGAGGGTCGAACATGGGTTTGGTAAAGGGGATCTCCGGTGGGACTCTTGATGGTTGTCCTTTGGGAGTCTCATTAGGAGGAGAATAAAGAGGAACTTTTTAGATTACCACTTTATTGACCTAAGCGCCCTTTCGAGTTTTCGCCGAGGCCAGCCCCCTCTTACTTTTGCTCACGCGCCCTTCCGGGTTTTCACGTGGCGAGGTACCCGATTTTGCCTGTGACGCCCTTTCGGGTTTTCGCCACAGCCGGGCTATAGCCATTTTTGCCCTTGTTCCGAATACAGGAACAAGTCCGGCGGGGTATCTCTATTTTTTAACGCCATTTTTTTTGCTTCTTTTTTTTGCTCATATAACAGGAGGATGCTGAGAGAGTTGGCTAGGATACGAGGTCTTTCGCCAGAAAAGGGCTTATTCGTCAACAAGAAGGTAATGCTAACGCAAAGGATAGATCTGAGCCGGTTTGAGCGTAAGGCCCGCATTGGCAATGTTGTATAAGGGTCGGCTAGGACACGACGTCTTGCGCTAAGAAAAAGGGCTTATTCGTTATTAGAGAGGGGGATTTCTGCAGCCCATTCAAAGAGCAGCTGAACTAGGCCCATTAGGACCAAACGAGGCCATGCACACCCAAGTGACAGCCCACAGGGCCCACTTAGGATAAAAAGCCCAATAAAAGATTTGCTCGAGGATACTACCTTCCTAGGCGGCCTCTAGGCTCGGAAGGCCCGAGCATCGGTCATGTCACAGGAAAGGTCCATGCCCGAGCCATCCCTCCGCCCGGGAGAAGAAGGCGCATGCCGACCGATCCGACCCATCTTCATCCGAGCTAAGCCTACCTCCCAGATAGAGCTGGCCTCTCTGAGCTCGGAACGGCCGACGATTGCTTATCCATGCAGCCGTTAAGAGTCCTCTGTAAGCAGAAAGTTATAAAGGTGAGGGACTCCAGCTCCCCAAGGTGATAACGCTCCCCCGACAAGGCAGTAAAAGCCCACATCGAGGACGTAACGCCCACCTAAGACCCTTCGACTTACGGGACTTCAGAAGACGGCGCACTATTTAAACCAGGGATTGATAAGGTGCTAGGCCCAGATACAGAGGAGGGGTGAATGTACCCCTCTAGAAAATATAGCCCAAATTAAAACTCTAAAGCTCAGATATGCGGAATAAAGACTAATGAGCTTTCCAAGATGAAATGATAAGGCAACAAATGAACAAACAGTTGGACTGCACCAATGCAGCCACCTGAACAACCAGAAACGAAGGCAGAGCTAAACAACCCAAACACACTTAGCAGAATATAATGCTCAAAAATAACTCTCTAGATAATGCAACTAGCCAAGCATGCACAACCTGTGACTGGGAGGTAGAAGATATGGAGCTAACGCAAGGTAAACCACTGCACAAATAATTTTAAGGTGGTTCGGTCCTCCAGACCTACATCCACCCCTCACTCCCAACCGGAGTGAGGCTTCACTAGCCAATGCTAGAACCAAGAAGACTCAGTCTGCGAACAGTTGCTGCCACACAGCTTGACCAGGGGAACAGTCTCCCCTCTTCCTCCCAACCGGGGGGACACCCCAAGTGACTCCCAGCCACTTGGAAACCAGAGACCGAAGTCTCTCTTCCTCCAGATCAGGAGGGAACCCGCTAGTGACTCCCAGTCACCAGCAACTAGAGGTCGCAGACCTCTCTTCCTCCTACCGGAGGGACCCCTGGACTTGCAAGCCACAAGCCCAGAACCGGAGACAAGTCTCCCTTCTCCTGAATCCACAGGAGGAACCCGATCCCCAGTAGGGCAATCGGAAGAACACGGCTAGCCAAAGAAACAAAAGAAAAAATACAGAAACATAAAAAAAACACAGCAACAAAAGCTGGAAATGAAACACAAGAGATGTGGCTCTCAATGAGCATAGTCGTTCTGTATTTGATCCACGAACAGATTGAAACTGATCTGCAATAGACTCTCTCCTCCTCTTCTTTTCTTCCTCTTCTTTCTGCTTCTCTTTCTTCTCTCTTTCTTTTCACTTCTCACGAGCACTATCTCTCTCTTTTCCTTCTTCTGCTCTCACTCTCACTTTCTTCTCTGCTCTCTTCTTTTCTTTCTTTTCTTCACTGGATCGAACTCACAGCACTTCTGCCTTTCTGCTATTGCTCTCAAGGCTTCGATCGGTCTTCATCTGTTGGATGAAGGCTTCCTTTTATAAGCAGCAGCAGCAGCTATGGCGTAAGCTTCCCACGCCTTCCGTCCAGAAGATTCCTCCTCGGATCACGTGCTCAGCACCCACCTCGGATCACGTGACAGGTGCCAGCTTCGGGTCACGTGCCCATTCATCAGTACGCTCAGCAACTGGAGTTGAGGTGGCGTCAACACACTTGCTCCAAAGGGTTGACGCAGCCTTCAAAGACATTCGACCAGCAAAAGTCAAGTCTGCTGGGTTGACTCCATCAGCCTGCTGCGTTGACGCATCGGTGATCCAGTGATCAAGTCTTCAGCAGATGGGCGTGCTGCGTCGACGCTCTCAATCAATGGCGTTAACGCAGTGAGGCATTCCAGTAAGCCATTAGCTTTGTCTCTTTAGCTGCTGCGTCGACGCTGCTCAATTGTGGCGTTGACGCAGTGGAATAGCCTGTGAAAGTCTCTGCTTCTTTAACTGCTGCGTCGACGCTGCTTGCTTGTGGCGTTGACGCAGTGGAAGATATCGTGAAGGCTTCGTCAACTGATGCGTGGACGCTTTAAGCTCCCAGCGTCGACCCTGTTCCCTTCAGCAACAAGAATGAAGTCATAAGATTTAAGTATGTACATTGCAGTGTATATACTTCGTTGTATAGACTTGTGAAGGCGAATGCAACGTACAGACTTGCCCAATGTGTTGACTTCAACAAAGAGACAACGGCTGTATAGACTTTAAATCCTAAAGGCAGTGTATAGACATTGAAGAACAACAACCAATGTATGGACTTTACAATGCAAACTACAATGTATAGACTTCATGTAAGAGCCCAATGTATAGACATTGAATTCGAAGACCAATGTGCAGACTTTGGATTTGAAGACCAGTGTGCAGACTTCAAGTTTAACTGTGGATGTACAGACTTCAAGTGTGAAGACCATTGTGCAGACTTTGGAGAACATCGGCCAATGTATAGACTTGATGCTCAAGGAGTGGCTGTACAGACTTAGAGTGTAGCTGAAGCCTTGAACGTAGGAATAGGCTGGACTGTATAGACTTCAGGCTTCAGAAACGAATGTACACACTTGACCAATTCAAAGGCGAATCAAGTGTACAGACTCTGAGTCCAAACCCAACGGCTGTACAGACTTAGAATGTGAAGACTGATGTACAGACTTCATTAATCAAACAGGCTGCACAGTCCACTATATAGACTTGATGATATGAACTTCAGGAGGATATGACACGGCTGTACAGACTTGTTTTCCAAACGAATGAATAGACTTGCCACAGTCTAATGTATAGACTTGAAGAAACGGAACTGAAGAGTCGACGCATCAGCTCAAGGAGTTGACACACTACTGTGTGGACAGAGACAAATATGACTGAAGGGTCGACGCATCAGCACAATGAGTTGACGCACTGCTGTGGAGACTGTGCAGACAGAGTGTAGACAGAATTAAATAGAGCATGTTATCTGACAGCCATATGAACTCCATTCACTTACATGATAAAACATGAATTGATCGAGCAGAAAAAGAAAGCATTATGATCAGAGAATGACTGAATAATAGCACATGATGACACACAGCAAGATGACTCACAGTGATTAACTCACATCAAAAACCAATCATCAAAACCATCATCAAAACCATAGGGGCACAACAATCTCCCCCTTTTTGATGATGACAATACTACACTGTGAGTAATGCTGATGACACAAACTATTCTCCCCCTTTGACTTCATCAAAAAGAAAATAGTTTGAGAAATTAAGGCATGTATAAAAATTCAGTCAATTTCTCCCTCTTGCAAGAAGATGATTCTCCCCCTTTAAGAGTTTCAGCAAAAGCATGAGTTAGAGATGATCAAAAGGAACCTGCATGCAATGATTGAATGATATTCTCCCTCCTTGGCAAACAATCTCTCCCTTTGGTAGAATCATAATAAACCATGGGAAGGGGTATGAATGTAGATGCAGATACTAGAAATATGAATGCAAGATCTTCCCCTTTAAGAGTTTCTATGCAGCATGATGCATATGACATGGAAGCTCCCCCTCAATAAGTGGAATCTTATGAGATAGATGAGAAGGAGACCACAGGGGCAAACAAGGAGAAGTTCAGGTCAATAAACCAAGGACATGAGCAGAAGAGTTTCAATTAACAGATTTTTCAAGGATGCTCCAAACCCAAGAAGTTCAGCCAGATTTTCAAAGAGATATCAATCTCATAAATCCAAAACATAAGTTTTCAAAGTCTTCCATTATAAGGGCTTATGAATGAGCTTTATTGAACAGCATGGTTTAAACATGATGTATACAAAGTTTATCAATAAAATTCTGTATTGATATCTAAAACCATGTTTTAATAAAAATGAACCAAGCCCTCATATTTATCTTGATAATCTCCCTTTCTCTTACACAATCAAATTTATTGACTTCTTTCAGAATTACATGTACTAGTATTGAGATTAAGCAATTATGAAGTCATATTATTTTGTCTAGGGTTGTAGCAATTTGATTTTAGCATCAATATTCAGATATTGAATTTGTTCAACAATTTTTCATGCTACAAATTTTACGAGCACTCTAGTTCAGTGCACACCTTGTAACTAGAGGATATACCTTGATCAGAGGCCAATATCCCTAAGCACTTAGTGTGACTAACTGTCATGCTATATATGAACAGAGATAGCATTTACACATCATGACACACTCCAAATCATTTCTTGATGAGTGAGTTGTATTTCTCAGTGTGCATGCCATTGCTCTGCCTGAATTTTAATGAATTCTTAATCAGAGTTAACTATGGTACCTCATGACACAGTCCTTTGGACATGTGTTTCTTAGTGACCAAGGTCATTGCTCTGACAGATATTACCCTTTAGACTTTTCAGAAAAATTCATTTGCTTCAAGTCAATAATAATTTCATGTACTTAATCAGTTGACGTCATGTATTCAAGAGTGCAGATTTCAGAAGTTTTCACAAGACTCAACATGAAACAGATGGTTAAGGTTTATTAAACATACTTCAGATATTTTTAAGAGATTTTAAAGTCAACCCTTGAGTATATTAAACTTAAACCACCTGAGTTGTTTCAGATATTCATAAAAAATGTATAATAGAAGATTTCTAGTTCAAAAGTTTTCAGATTTATGATCGAGATAGCCCATTGAAATCTTCATGAAAGACTGATAAAAATCTGAAGCCAAATGATACCAATTGATAGGAGAAATACCAATTGTTAAGAGAGATTGTGAAGCTCAAAGTTTTCAGAATATGATCAAGGTTTGTCAACAAAATTAATAAGAAAGGATATGCAATGAATTCTGACAAATGTATGCATTTGACAACCTATATGCAATGCATTGACTCCCCCTCATAATATGCATTCAACAATTACCAAACAACTACAAATGGCAGATATGCAAGAATACATCAAATCAGATATGCAATGAATTTCAAAATGAGAAATGCAGAGAAATTATCTGAAAATTTCAGAAGGGGTTTTTCTTTGAGTGCCTTGGTTTATTTACCTCTGTTTATTCTTCAGCTTCCAAGGCACACCTGCAGGTTAGCAAACTATCTTGCACAAATAGGCACCCAAGAAGTCTTGGGTCCTGAATTAACAGTGACACTCCTAGCAGGTTTTCTCAACAGATTTTTTGCATGTTTATCATCACAACACATGATATGACAATTATACATGGAATGCCCTACCTGCCCACAATGATAACAAGAAATAACAGATTTCATGTTCTCCTTGTACACATCAGCATTGGCGTGAACATGGTGTGAGTGAACATGATTAATTCTGTTATTGACATGAAAATTTTTCTTTTCATAACCAGCCAGCCAACAGTTAACAGCTCTGTGGCTTGGCTTTCCACATTCAAAACATACAGTGTGTTTGCTTGTAGAACCAAACTTCTTTCTATCAACAATGTTTTTATTAACAGGGAAATTAACAAATCCAGAGCTAGTTTTATTTCCCTGAGCATGCCAGCAGAAGGCAGCAATGTGACCAAACTTCCACAGCAATAGCATTGAATTTTCTTTTCTGATCAGTAGAATGTTTCCTAAGATGATTTCTAGGATACTTTCTAACAGCATTTCTTTCATCATTTATCAATGCTACACAGTTATGCATAATATGACCAACTTTCCCACAATAGTGACATGTTATAGCCTTTTTATTCACATTCACTTGTTTGACAAGATTGATATTCTCATGAGAGTGTGAATGTGTGTGTGAGCAGTGAGCAGCATGCACATGTAAATCAGAGACATATTTGGACTTATCAAATCAGCATTTTTCTTTTGTTTTTGAATCTTTTTCTGTTTCTTATCTGAATTTTCAGCCTTCTTAGCAGTGAATTGAAAAATAGAAGAGCTAGATTGATTAGCTTGTTCAGAGCTTTTCACGAATACAGTTGACTTCTTCTTTTCATTCACTTTCTTATTAACATGCACATACCCAAGTCCTTCTTTCTGAAAATTCACTTTAGAACCAAGCAGCTTATTCAAATTGTCTTTTCCTTTAACGAATTTTGACAAAGAATTTTTCAGATCTTCAATCTCAGAATTCAATGAAGCAATGCTCACTTCATACTTGGATAGCTCAGATTCACAAACAATCAGCTGTTGTTGCAAAGCATCATTCAGGTTCTTCAGAGTTTCATTTTCTTGTTGAACCATTATTTCAATGTTGTTCTCATTTTCCTTTACAACAGTTTTTCCTTTTTTAATTGACAACCATCTTTCAGAGAAGACAGTATTAAGAACCATTAGCTTTTTATTTTGATCTTTCAAGTAGACATTTTCTTCTTTTAAAGATTTGATTTGTTCTTTTTGAAACCTGTCATCAGAATCAAAATCATTAATCATGTCTTCGAGAATGGCACATGTTTTGCAAGAATTATTTTCACCGATGAGTTTGTTTCTAATATTCTCATTTTCAGATTTCAACCTGTTTAACTCATCTTTTTCTTTAATCATGTCAGATTTCAAGTTTTCATTTTCAGCTTTCAGACTTCTGACTTCAGAATTTTTCTCTTTTCTTAATTTTCTCTTTTTGATTTAACTCTTTCATATTTTTCCAGTAGATGCTCATGCATGACAACTAAATCATCATGACTAATATCCTCGGTCTCAGAGTTTACCTGGGATGAGGACTCATCTGATTGATTACTCCTTCTTGCCATGAGACATTCTTCTTCCTTTCCATTGTGGATGCGAAGCAATTCATCCAATATTTCCTTAGCCGAGCTACAACTTGAGAAAGAGGAAAAATCATCAGAACCGATTGCAGCCTTCATTAAATTTAGAGCTCTCACATTATCGTCATTTTTCAACTTGTGAACATGAGTCCACTTGGACTTATCCTTAGGAAGTTCATGTGGAGGGTGAGAGATAACCTTCCACAATTGTGGATTAATAGAGTTAACATGCTTGTGCATACGATATAGCCAGAATTTAATATTTGAACTACTGAATAGTGGAGGATGAGCCATGAGAACACAACAGATTAATGCAATAGGAATATTGATGCACTAAAACAAATTAGCACCGAAAACCAGAGATCGAATCTGCAGGTCGCTGGACCTTGTATGCAGACACCGCTCTGATACCAACTGATAAGGTGCTAGGCCCGGATACAGAGGGGGGGTGAATGTATCCCTCTAGAAAATATAGCCCAAATTAAAACTCTAAAGCTCAGATATGCGGAATAAAGACTAATGAGCTTTCCAAGATGAAATGATAAGGCAACAAATGAACAAACAGTTGGACTGCACCAATGCAGCCACCTGAACAACCAGAAACGAAGGCAGAGCTAAACAACCCAAACACACTTAGCAGAATATAATGCTCAAAAATAACTCTCTAGATAATGCAACTAGCCAAGCATGCACAACCTGTGAATGGGAGGTAGAAGATATGGAGGTAACGCAAGGCAAACCACGGCACAAATAATTTTAAGGTGGTTCGGTCCTCCAGACCTACATCCACCCCTCACTCCCAACCGGAGTGAGGCTTCACTAGCCAATGCTAGAACTAAGAAGACTCAGTCTGCGAACAGTTGCTGCCGCACAGCTTGACTAGGGGAACAGTCTCCCCTCTTCCTCCCAACCGGAGGGACACCCCAAGTGACTCCCAGTCACTTGGAAACTAGAGACCGAAGTCTCTCTTCCTCCAGACCAGGAGGGAACTCGCTAGTGACTCCCAGTCACCAGCAACTAGAGGTCGCAGACCTCTCTTCCTCCAATCGGAGGGACCCCTCGACTTGCAAGCCACAAGCCCAGAACCGGAGACAAGTCTCCCTTCTCCTGAATCCACAGGAGGAACCCGATCCCTAACAGGGCAATCGGAAGAACAAGACTAACCAAAGAAACAAAAGAAAAAATACAGAAACATAAAAAACACAGCAACAAAAGCTGGAAATGAAACACAAGAGATGTGGCTCTCAATGAGCATAGTCGTTCTGGATTTGATCCACGAACAGACTGAACTGATCTGCAATAGACTCTCTCCTCTCTTCTTCTCTTCTTTCTTCCTCTTCTTTCTGCTTCTCTTTCTTCTCTCTTTCTTCTCACTTCTCACGAGCACTATCTCTCTCTTTTCCTTCTTCTGCTCTCACTCTCACTTTCTTCTCTGCTCTCTTCTTTTCTTTCTTTTCTTCACTGGATCGAACTCACAGCACTTCTGCTTTTCTGCTATTGCTCTCAAGGCTTCGATAGTCTTCATCTGTTGGATGAAGGCTTCCTTTTATAAGCAGCAGCAGCTAGGGCGTGAGCTTCCCACGCCTTCCGTCCAGAAGATTCCTCCTCGGATCACGTGCTCAGCACCCACCTCGGATCACGTGTCAGGTGCCAGCTTCGGGTCACGTGCCCATTCATCAGTACGCTCAGCAACTGGAGTTGAGGTGGCGTCAACACACTTGCTCCAAAGGGTTGACGCAGCCTTCAAAGACATTCGACCAGCAAAACTCAAGTCTGCTATGTTGACTCCATCAGCCTGCTGCGTTGACGCATCGGTGATCCAGTGATCAAGTCTTCAGCAGATGGGCGTGCTGCGTCGACGCTCTCAATCAATGGCGTTAACGCAGTGAGGCATTCCAGTAAGTCATTAGCTTCGTCTCTTTAGCTGCTGCGTCGACGCTGCTCAATTGTGGCGTTGACGCAGTGGAATAGCCTGTGAAAGTCTCTGCTTCTTTAACTGCTGCGTCGACGCTGCTTGCTTGTGGCGTTGACGCAGTGGAAGATATCGTGAAGGCTTCGTCAACTGATGCGTGGATGCTTTAAGCTCCCAGTGTCGACCCTGTTCCCTTCAGCAACAAGAATGAAGTCATAAGATTTAAGTATGTACATTGCAGTGTATATACTTCGTTGTATAGACTTGTGAAGGCGAATGCAACGTACAGACTTACCCAATGTGTTGACTTCAACAAAGAGTCAACGGCTGTATAGACTTTAAATCCTAAAGGCAGTGTATAGACATTGAAGAACAACAACCAATGTATGGACTTTACAATGCAAACTACAATGTATAGACTTCATGTAAGAGCCCAATGTATAGACATTGAATTCGAAGACCAATGTGCAGACTTTGGATTTGAAGACCAGTGTGCAGACTTCAAGTTTAACTGTGGATGTACAGACTTCAGGTGTGAAGACCATTGTGCAGACTTTGGAGAACAGCGGCCAATGTATAGACTTGATGCTCAAGGAGTGGCTGTACAGACTTAGAGTGTAGCTGAAGCCTTGAACGTAGGAATAGGCTGGACTGTATAGACTTCAGGCTTCAGAAACGAATGTACACACTTGACCAATTCAAAGGCGAATCAAGTGTACAGACTCTGAGTCCAAACCCAACGGCTGTACAGACTTAGAATGTGAAGACTGATGTACAGACTTCATTAATCAAACAGGCTGCACAGTCCACTGTATAGACTTGATGATATGAACTTCAGGAGGATATGACACGGCTGTACAGACTTGTTTTCCAAACGAATGAATAGACTTGCCACAGTCTAATGTATAGACTTGAAGAAACTGAACTGAAGAGTCGACGCATCAGCTCAAGGAGTTGACGCACTACTGTGTGGACAGAGACAAATATGACTGAAGGGTCGACGCATCAGCACAATGAGTTGACGCACTGCTGTGGAGACTGTGTAGACAGAGTGTAGACAGAATTAAATAGAGCATGTTATCTGACAGCCATATGAACTCCATTAACTTACATGATAAAACATGAATTGATCGAGCAGAAAAAGAAAGCATTATGATCAGAGAATGACTGAATAATAGCACATGATGACACACAGCAAGATGACTCATAGTGATTAACTCACATCAAAAACCAATCATCAAAACCATCATCAAAATCACAGGGGCACAACAGGGATACCCTCCGGCGAAAGGTAAGGTCAACCAGACATCCTGAACTCCTGAGCAGGAACCACTTCACCCTTCTGGTGGAGAGGGGTCTCGTGCAGAAGCTACCTCCTCCCGTTATTGCTCCCACCATAGCTCCACTGACTTAAGCATCGGAGGGTTTTCCCCAGGGATTCATCCCTGGGCCCCCTGATCTGTTTCCCTTTCTTGCAGTTCATAATCTGGTGATCCACTGCCCGCTCAGGACCAGCACGAGATCACGCCTCTTCATCTGGCGCCGTCTGTGGGAAATGTACAAAGAGCCAGTATGGTGCGAATGAGTAGAGCTACAGTACGCCTTGAAGTTCAAATTCCAGGTGTCCAACAACGCTGCCGAGTACGAAGCCCTTATCTGGGGAGCGCGCATGGCCCGACGGTTGGGGGCTGAGCGAGTCAAAATTCACACCGACTCCCAGCTGGTCGCTAGCCAAGTCAACGACGAATACGAAGCTCGAGAGGTACCAATGATCAAATACCTCCAGCTGGTCAGAGATTTGGCCCAACAGTTCGAGAGATTCGAGGTATCCGAATAGCTCAGGAGGAAAACTCCCGAGCGGACGCCCTCTCTCGGTTGGCCTCTTCTCTCGACCCTGAAGGCACCCGATCGGTCCTCCTCGAAGAGCTAGAACGCCCGAGCATTGACTCGGAGCTCCTTACTGTTGACTGAGCCATTCCGAGCGACTGGCGCACCCCCTACCTGTCGTGGCTCTGAAACTCTCAAGAGCCTTCCGACCCTCGAGAGGCCCGCAGATTGAAGTACCAAGCTCGGCGCTTCGTCATTCTGGATGACACTCTCTACCGGAGATCCTTTTTCGGTCCCCTCCTGAAGTGTCTCGGCCCCGACGAAGCCAACCGAGCTATCCAAGATATTCATGAAGGCCTGTGCGGAGTGCATTCAGGAGGAAGGTCACTCGCCCGCAATCCTGCTACGGCAGGGTTACTGGTGGCCCATTCTACAGCCTGACTGCGCGGCCTACGTGCAACAGTGCGACCGATGCCAGCGATTCGACCACTTAGTCCATCAGCCGGCTACGGAGCTCGTCACCCTGGCCGAGCCGTATCCCTTCGCTCGGCGGGGGATCGACATTCTTGGGCCGTTCCCCACGGCTCAAGCCTAGAAGAAATTTATCATCGTCGCCATCGACTACTTCACCAAGTGGATCGAGGCCGAAGCCACGGTAAGGATCACTGAGACAGTCGTCTGGAGTTTCATCTGGAAGTCGATCATTTGTCGTTACGGCATCCCCCGGGTGATAGTGAGCGATAACGGTCGGTAATTTGACTCTCGTTATTTCCGAGACAGATGCGCCGACCTAGGTATTCGTAACCACTTCACTTCGGTCACCCACCCTCAGGCCAATGGGCTAGTCGAGAATGCCAATAAGACTATCTTAAAAGGCATAAAGACCAGGCTCGGCAAGGCCAAGGGCAGCCGGCTCGAGGAACTGCCTAACGTACTTTGGTCACAGAACGACTCCCAGAACGGCAACCGGTGAAAGTCCTTTCCAATTGGTATATGGCACCGAGGCCGTCATTCCGTTGGAGATCGCCAATCCCTCCCTCCGAATCATCTGCTTCTCGCCAGAGGTAAACGAGCAAAAATTACTCGAGAACCTCGACCTAGCGGATGAACTCCGAGAGATTGCCGGCATCCGAGCAATGGAGTACCAGCACCGCCTCACTCAATACTACAATGCCAAAGTCTGAGACAGGCACTTCCAACCGGGAGACTTCGTCCTCAGGAAGGCCGGAGCCTCTCAACCACTAGAGACGGCGGGCAAGCTATCCCCTAACTGGGAAGGCCCCTACCGAGTGGTCGAGACGCTCAGGAAAGGAGCATACCGACTATCTACGTTGGGAGGGGAACCCATCCCTCGGACATGGAATGCAGCCACACTACGCAAGTTCTACTTTTGAAGTTGAGCAAACAATTTGTGTGAAACAAATTTTTCTCCTTTTCATTCAAACGATTGTTGGTACATCAGAAAGGCAAAAGCCAATACATTACATAACAAAAAGTCCATCTGACGCCGCTACAAGAGACCATCGCCCGGCCGACTCGGTTTGATCTTCTTGCGTCCAGCCACTGACTCTGCCTCGCATAGAAACTGGCTCGGATAAAAGGTGGTCGATCCAGTTGGCTCGGGTGGCCCATGACAAAGGTGACAGAGGGACTGCGGAGGGGAAGGCTACCTTCCAAGTTGACAGAGGCTGGGGAGAGGGAACGCCTATGAAGGCCTCCTCTCTTCCAACCTGCCAATTCTTTGGAACGTACAGAGAGCAAGCACCCTCCGAAGAGTGAAAGAAAGGAAGAGCAGAAGAGGGAAAAAGAGGCTGCCAGAAAGAAAAAGAAGTCTAGCATAGCTGGACGAGGAGGCATGGGAAGGCCCGGAAAGGCGGGAGCTTAATTTGCTTCTCCCCCTGATAACGCGAAAGTTCGTCGTTTAAAACACGCGTATCAATCTTAAAAATTCCAACTCGCACTAGATAAAAGAGAGACGTAATATGGTGGCGAGAAGGGTCGAATCCACAGGGAAGAAAAGATTTTGAGTTAAAAACCTTAGAGTCCTTTGAAAAACACTTGTGATTTGGATTTACTTAAAGAAAATAGTGAAATGATGAACAAACCAAACACTTAATTAAAAACACCATGACTATGCGCTTATGCTATAGAAAATAATTGTATGAAGTGGAAAGAAGATATAGAAGAAAGAGATAGAGAGGGAAGAAGAGCAAGAACTAGATCAAGAGAGCAACTCCTTTCATTAACTTAAAAGAAAGAGTACATGAGATGTGAAACACGTTTATACTAGTGACACAATGAGATTACAATGAAGTGAAATATCACAAAAATAATAACACAAGAAAAGCCTGGAGTTTGGAGATGGTAGCAGCAATGGTGATGATAGCACCGTCCTCTCTTGGCCTTGGATCACGAACAACCTTGTGGAAGATGTCGTCTACGCCGGGAGGAAGTCGCCTTCGTCGTTGAAGCAATCTTTGGAGGGTGAATAAATGGGAGAAATCGGAGGCCTAAGGTTAGGAGAGAAAGAGGGAGAGTGAAAGATTGCTCAAAAAAAGACCCCCCTTCTCCTCCTTACCATGGGCTATTTATAGGGAAAGTTTGGTAGATAGAGGGTGGAGATTATATCAAAAGGAGATGGATGGCTAAGATTCAAATGGAATATGATGCATGGGGAAGAGTAAAAGTAGGTGGGCACCCCCTTTCTTGGACTTTAGGCACCCCATTTCCCAAGGCTCATCATGTCTCTCCTTTAATTCAAATTTTGGATGTCCTTTTCCTCCTTTCCAAACTTAAAGTTTGGATTCCTCCTTTTCAAACTTTGAATTCAAACTTTTGAACTTTCCTTTCCCTCCAATCAAAATAATTTGAATTCTTTATTTGACTTGGTCAAAATGGTGATGACCCTTTTGCCCCCAACTTCTTTTGTAATTGCCTTCGGTGTCCTACACACACATAATTGCACTTTAGTCCATACAAATTACCACAATGTGCACATAAATCTCAAATGCTCATGATTATGCAATGGAGAATTAATGATCATGGCCCTCAACTTTAATTTATTATTAAATAAGATAATTGAATTAATCAATTTACGTGAAAGCTCCAATTTAAATGTGGAGTTGAGGTTAACTATGAAATATGCATAATTACCTAATTATATGCACATAAAATGGTGTTTATGCGATGTATTATCATAAGAAATGGAGACTTATCACACCCCCCAACTTGAACATTGCTAGTCCCTTAGCAATGTAAACAATTATAAAATTAGGACTAGCAAATACTCATGTGCCACAGATCATGGCAAGAACATTATGCATAATGATTTAGACTTTGGAGTATTACAAGTTCAAGTAGAATGCATTTGGTATAAATTTCATCAGTCCATGTGTTTAGACCTTTCCTCAGGATACACTCAAAATTAAATATCTCTTTGTGTATGAGTGATATAACTTGACTAGTGACTTCCAAACAATCTAGATGAATGAGTCTTCTACCTTTCACTTAAAGATGATTTTCAATTCTGCCCACCTCTTGAATTGAGCTTCTCGAATTACAGGTAGCTTCACTCTGCCAGTTTATACTTCTTCTTTTCTCTCTCTCTTTTTTTTTTTTTTTGACACACGGTGCTGCACATCCCTTCGCCGTTTGACGCGAACCTCAACTCTTGCCTTAGGAGAAGCAGGCCCGGTTACTAAGTTCAGGGGCATTTTCCATGTGTTTTTTTTTTTTGGCAGGTAGCTTTTTCCTCACGATTATGTTCAACGAATGGGCATAATATTCATCACCACCTAAGTGTCAAGTAAAATTCCCATCATCCTAATGTTTGTCATCCACCGATCTTGTTATTGTGCAATTGTGTGCAAGTTCAATAGAATTTTCAGGTGTATTCTGAGGAAAAGGCTAAAGACATAACCAATTAATTCATCCCTTTAATGTGCAACTTTCACATGTAAGACTCTAAGTCATATCATTCTAAGAAAAGTTTCTCATCATAAAATATGAACATGAAACACTTGTTAGAGGTGTGATGAAAGGTTGTAATTATTTTGAGGAAATTCAAGCTCAAGTTACCCCCCAACTTAGGTGACATTGTCCCTAATGGCATGAGTAAGATATAGAAATGAAATAAAGCCATAAAAAGTAGAGGGAAGGATAGATACGACCTGAGAGAGAGATGTCGTCATCAAAGAAATATTGCTCCATGCTCCATGCTCCTTAGACAAAATAAGAAAATCAATCAAATTTTTTTTTTTTTTGAAAAGAGACAGGATAATTGGGTTGCCTCCCAAGAAGCGCTAAGTTTAACGTCTTCAGCCAGACACAATATAGCTCACAATGGGTCACTCAGCCTGAGAGAGTCCTCCTGCAGCATTGGAAGATTTTCAATGTAAGGTTTCAAACGTTGACCATTGACAGTGAAAGTTTGACCAGTTTTAGGATCAAGAATTGTTACTGCACCATGGTCAAATATTTTAATTACTACATATGGTCCATCCCATCGAGATTTCAATTTACCGGGGAATAATCGCAGCCTAGAGTTAAAAAGCCAGACCTTTTGGTTGATTTGAAAAGTTTTGCGTGAAATGTGCTTATCATGGAATGCTTTTGTCTGGGCTTTATAAATCCTAGAGTTCTCATAGGCTTCATTGCGAAGTTCTTCTAACTCATTCAGTTGAAGGGCTCTATGGGAACTAGCCTGTGCTAAATCAAGATTGAATTGTTTGATTGCCCAATAGGCCCTATGTTCCAATTCGACTGACAAATGACATGGCTTTCCAAAAATAAGCCTATAAGGGGACATGCCAATGGGAGTTTTGTAGGCGGTCCGATAGGCCCATAAAGCATCATCTAATCTTTCTGACCAATCTTTCCTATCGGGCCGGACAGACTTTTGCAAAATGTTCTTGATCTCCCTATTAGAAACCTCCACCTGGCCACTAGTCTGGGGATGATAGGGGGTAGCAATCTTATGTGTTATCCCATACTTCCGAAGCAAAGCCCGGAATTGAGAATGGATGAAATGTGAACCCCCATCACTAATGATAGCCCTCGGACATCCAAATCGAGAGAAAATGTTCTTGCGAACAAATTTCATGACAATTTTGTGATCATTAGTCCTTGTGGCTATAGCTTCTATCCACTTAGACACGTAATCCACTGCCACCAAAATGTACTCATGACCAAAAGATGGTGGAAACGGTCCCATGAAGTCAATTCCCCATACATCAAAAATTTCCACAACCAGGATAGGGTTTAAAGGCATCATGTCCCTGCGTGACATGTTTCCCATAGCCTGACAGCGCTCACAAGATTTGCAAAATTCGAATGCATCTTTAAATATTGTGGGCCAGTAGAACCCACTCTGCAAAACTTTGGCTGCCGTTTTCTTACTTGAAAAATGCCCCCCACAAGCTAAGGTGTGGCAAAATGTCAAAATGCTTTGTTGCTCACCTTCAGGGGCACACCTCCGAATGATTTGGTCTGGTCCTAAATGGAATAGCTCAGGGTCTTCCCAAAAGAAGTATTTGAGCTTAGCAAAGAAGCGGTCTTTTTCTTGTTTAGACCAACCTTCAGGAATTTTTTTCACGGCTAAGTAATTGACAATGTGTGCATACCATGGGGGTGGAATGTGAGATACACTAAGGAGGTGCTCATCTGGAAATGAGTCTTGTAAGGGTGTGGTGTCTGATGTGATAATTCGGGACAAGTGATCTGCAACAACATTTTCACTTCATTTTTTATCCCGAATTTCCAAATCAAATTCTTGTAATAAAAGGATCCATCTAATCAACCTTGGTTTGGTATCTTTTTTAGACAGCAGGTGTCTGAGAGCTGAGTGGTCAGAGAACACAATGATTTTGGCCCCTAGCAGATAGGACCGAAACTTTTCAAGGGCAAAGACAACAGCAAGTAACTCCTTTTCTGTTGTGGTGTACCTAAGTTGGGCATCAGCGAGTGTGCGACTCGCATAGTAAATCACCACAGGCTTTTTGTCTACCCTTTGCCCTAAAACAGCACCTAAAGCATAATCCGAGGCATCACACATAATTTCAAAAGGTAATGACCAATTAGGAGTTTGTAAGATTGGGGCATTGGTCAATACCATTTTCAATGATTCGAAAGCCTCAAGACATGATTGGTCAAGATGGAATGGGACTTCCTTAGCCAGCAGATTAGTGAGAGGTCTAGCGACTTTGGAGAAGTCTTGGATGAACCGGCGATAGAAGCCGGCATGACCCAGGAATGATCGGATTTGTTTTACTGAGGTGGGTGGTGGCAGTTTGGCAATGAGATCAACTTTGGCTTTATCTACTTCAATTCCTCTTGCCGACACTATGTGCCCTAGAACAATACCTTCTTTAACCATGAAATGACTCTTTTCCCAACTGAGGACAAGATTAGTGTCAATGCATCTCTTCATTACTTTGGCTAAGTGATCAAGGCAGGAATCAAATGTATCCCCAAAAATGGAGAAATCATCCATGAAAACTTCTAAAAAGTTACCCACCATGTCAGAAAAAATTGCTAACATGCATCTTTGAAATGTGACAGGCGCATTACATAATCCAAAGGGCATTCTCCGAAAAGCAAATGTTCCGTAGGGACATGTAAATGTGGTTTTTTCTTGATCTTCTGGGTAGATAGCCACCTGATTGTACCCAGAATACCCATCTAGAAAACAGAAGTATTTTTGCCCTGCTAATTTTTCCAAAATTTGGTCAATGAATGGGAGGGGAAAATGGTCCTTCTTTGTCATAGAGTTGAGCTTCCTATAATCAATGCAGACCCTCCATCCCGTGGTCAACCTAGTAGGTATCAACTCCTCTTGATCATTGGTGATCACAGTCAGTCCTGATTTCTTGGGGACTATTTGTGTTGCACTGACCCACTGACTATCAGAAATTGGGTAGATGATTCCGGCATCTAACCACTTGACCACCTCATTTTTGACCACCTCCTTCATGTGTGGATTTAATCTCCTCTGCATGTCTCTGCTCGGTTTTGCATTCTCCTCCATATAAATATGGTGCTGACAAATGGATGGACTAATCCCTTTAAGATCAGCGACAGACCAACCTATAGCCCCCTTATGAGATTTAAGGACCTCAACTAGTTTCTCCTCATGCTTAGGTTCAAGGTCACTTGCTATGATGACGGGCAAGGTTTGGTCTGGGCCTAGGAATGCATACTTAAGGGAGGCCGGCAATGGTTTTAGTTCAACCTGAGGAGGGGATTGCAAAGAGGGAAGAGCTGGTTCAGATTTAAGCTGAGGTAAAGTTTCAACTGGGGGCCATGTCCTAAGTTGAGTTGACAAGATGTCAACTTCTTCTCTTATTCTGGTCCTACTGTCCCCTTCAATCTCCAATAACTCCTCAATGGTGTCAACAACATAGCAATCTTCTTTTTGATCATAAAATTTAGATGCCTTGAAAATGTTGATGCTGACTTTCTGATCCCCAAAAGATATGTCCATAACTCCTGAAGCACAATCTATATTAGCCCTAGCCGTGGCTAAAAATGGTCTACCCAAAATGATAGGAGTATGCTTGATTTCTTGGGGAGAAACCATGTCCAAAATAAGAAAGTCGGCAGGGAAGTAGCACTCATTCACTTTAATAATGACATCCTCAATAAGGCCCTTTGGAGTCTTGATTGATCTATCGGCGAGCTGGAGAATAATGGGTGTAGGCTTGAGCTCACCGATGTCAAACTGCTCATAGATGGAGGTGGGAAGTAAATTCACACTGGCTCCTAAATCAAGGAGAGCCTTATCAAAGGTCACACCCCCAATGTTGCAAGAGATAAGGGGTGCTCCAGGGTCCTTTAACTTCCTTGGAAGTTGGTTGAGGACTACGGCACTAACGTTCTCAGGAAGCCGAACTTTTTTCGGGGTCACTCGTGGCTCCCGCCTAGGAGTGCACATTTCTTTTAAGAATCTAGCATAGGCCGGGACATGTTTGATGGCATCGAGGAGAGGGATGTTGATATGTACTTGTTTGAAGAGCTCCATCATCTCCTCATTATGGGCTGGTTGTTTCTTTTTGGGCTTTAAGGCATTAGGAAATGGCACTGTAGGTTGGTAAGTGCTAGGCCCTTCCTCTATTTTCCTCTTTCCCTTGACATCCTCTTCCTGGCTGGGCTCCTCCTCACTATCAGAAGATATGTCAGGGGCCTGGACTGATGAACTAGGAGTGGACCCTTGAGGATCTTTGAGGACTTTACCACTTCTTAAGGTCGAAATTGCTTTTGCATTTTCGAGTTGTGGGCCTTTTTGTGGTATTTGACCTGATGGGTGCTGGAGGAGAGGAGGAATTGGCTGGTTAATGGGGAAGTTTGGTTGTGGGAAGCCCGGAGGATTATTTCGTGGGTTGGCAATGGGCTGACTTGGCAATTGGCCCACTTCCCTTCTCATGGTGGCTTCAGCCAATTGGCCCAATTGAGTCTCCAACTTAGAGATGGTTTGCTGGTGGACTTGGAGGGTTTGTTGGAAAGATTGACTTTGGGCTTGAATAGTTTGTTGGAAGGATTGATTTTGGGCCAGAATTAGTTGTTGTAACTGATGGAATCTATCATCAGTTTGGGAGTCCTGGTGGTGTTGCAGAGGAGGTTGATAGGTTTGTTGAGAATTGGAAGACTGCCCGTAATTGAGATGAGGAGGTTGGTATGGGGCCTGACCCTGGTTGAATCGGGGAAGTGGTTGTTGGGCTTGCGGTCCTCGACCATAAGCATTTCCTTGAAATGGTGGTTGAGCTTGGAATTGGTGTTGGATCGGTGGTTTGTAAGCTTGAGATGCGGAGGAGATTGTCGGTTGATTAGGAGCTTGTTGATTTCTCCAATTGAAATTGGGGTGATTCCTCCAGCCCGGATTATAGGTGTTAGAAAATGGGTCATAGTTGGGTTTAGAGAACCCCTGGGCTGCTTGGACTTGCTCCTGTATAAAAGATGGCAATTGGGCTGCTGTTGGGCAATCAGACACATGATGGTCCGAGCTAGCACATAAAGCACACGTCTCATGATGTGTTGGGTCCGGGTATGGGTTGGACGTAGTTGAGATGGTGGTTTCTTGTTTGTTTTGGGCCAGGAGCTGGTCTAACTTATGGGCCAGCATATCAACATGTTCTAGCTTTTGGGCCATGATGTCGACCTTGTCCAATTTTTGATGGATAAAATTCACATCCACTCTAGCATCAGGTTCTACCCGATACATCCCGGCCCGTTTAGAAGGCCCAATGGTTCTCTCATATGAGGATAAGGAAGCATGGTTGATTGAATTATCACTCAACATTTCAAATAAGGCATATGCCTCATCTTCACTCTTACTCATAAAGGCTCCACCACATGATGCATCCACAATCTGCCTAACTTGATCATCTAAGCCCTCATAGAAAGCTTGCACTATTTGCCATTTGGAAAGCCCATGATGTGGGCATTTTCTGAGGAGTTCCTTTAATCTCTCCCATGATTCATGTATTTGTTCATTTGGGAGTTGCGCGAATCCTGTGATTGCACGTCTCATGGTGTTGGTTCTACCGATGGGGTAAAACTTCTTAAGGAACTCATGCTGCATATCTGCCCATGTGCCAATAGGTTTCCCTAAGGTCCCTAGCCAGTATTTGGCTTTGTCCTTAAGTGAGAAAGAGAATAAGGTCAAGCGGAGAGCATCATCTGTGAAATTTTGAATTTTCACAGTGGAACAAATTTCTAGAAATTCATCCAGATGTTTATAGGGATCTTCATTGGTCTTCCCATAAAAGGATGGGAGCATCTGGATGGTGCTAGATTTGATCTCATAGTGCAAAGCAGGGACATTAGGCAGTTGGATACAAGTGGATGGCTGATAATTCGAAGGAATGAAATATTCCTTCATCTGTTTGGGCACCCCTAATTGATGTTGTTCAGCCATAGGTTGGGTTTGATTTTGAGCCGGATTAAAAATGAATCGCTCAATCTCACTAATGGGCTCAACTAAGTCACGGTGTTGAGATCTTCTCCCTTGCATAAACCAAGGTTAAAGATGAGAGATGGGAGAAAATTTTTTTATGATGATGTTTATTTTTATTTTTTTTTTGTTACTCAAATTAAGACGAAGAGAGAGAAGATGATATTTTGTTTTTGTTTTTGTTTTTATTTTTTTTTATGCGAAGACAAACAAGTTGTCACACAAATTACTTAATGCCCTAGATGTGACCTAGACCTACAAATTGGGTTTCACAAAATGGCTAAAGTGAAACTTAAGTTCACCCTCAATATTTCCACCGGCCAGGTAAGGGGTGGGGTAGTGGGAGGTTCCCCCTACTTTCGTAGGGACCTAATTATGCCAAACCACTAGCCCGCTTAAGGCGTTTGCCGTCCGACCGTCTTGCCTTAGGCACCGATTTTCATAAGAGGGTAAGCCCAAATAACACAAGAACCACAGTGTGAACCTAGGGCCAATGTCTACTGAATTTTATTTTAGGTCTAGGTGATGCAAAGATGCAAGAGAATTATGATTTGTGGGCTAAGGAAGGGTGATGAAATCCCCACCTTATCTTGCTTATGGGTGTTGCCCTTAAGATATTTTGAAATAATATGCAACAAAGTAAGTTCAAACAAGGGGTTCTATGCAAGCATGAAAATGCATGAGCATGCTTTTGGAAAAGTTAGAGTACTCACCTTGCCTCCCGCAATCTTCAACAATGTAATTAACAATAATTAGACAATAAAGAAAAAGAGCTTCTATCCTAAATGATGCATGACTTAGAACATGAAGGTGTGATTTCTACTCTTGCAATGAAGATTTTTATTGAAGTTCAAGTGATGCCTTTTTTTATGTTTTTATTTAGTGAACCTATCTAACCACAAGATATAAAATGTAGAGAAATGAAATTAAAATGAAGGAGGAAAAGTTTGGATACTTACTTGAAAAGCGTTCCCCCGTTCTTTTTTTTTTCAAAATGAATGACAAAAAGACTAAGGAAAAGGTGGAGACTTACCTCTAAATTTTTTTTTTGAATTTTCAAGTTGCTTCTTTTTTTTCTTTTTTCCTGTAAAAATAAGAAAAGAGAACTTTATTAGTACACTATATACATAAGGAAAACAAAGTTCTTAAGTCAAAAATCACCATTCCTCCCCGGCAACGGCGCCAAAAATTGATAACGCGAAAGTTCGTCGTTTAAAACACGCGTATCAATCTTAAAAATTCCAACTCGCACTAGATAAAAGAGAGACGTAATATGGTGGCGAGAAGGGTCGAATCCACAGGGAAGAAGAGATTTTTAGAGTTAAAAACCTTAGAGTCCTTTGAAAAACACTTGTGATTTGGATTTGCTTAAAGAAAATAGTGAAATGATGAACAAACCAAACACTTAATTAAAAACACCATGACTATGCGCTTATGCTATAGAAAATAATTGTATGAAGTGGAAAGAAGATATAGAAGAAAGAGATAGAGAGGGAAGAAGAGCAAGAACTAGATCAAGAGAGCAACTCCTTTCATTAACTTAAAAGAAAGAGTACATGAGATGTGAAACACGTTTATACTAATGACACAATGAGATTACAATGAAGTGAAATATCACAAAAATAATAACACAAGAAAAGCCTGGAGTTTGGAGATGGTAGCAGCAATGGTGATGATAGCGCCGTCCTCTCTTGGCCTTGGATCACGAACAACCTTGTGGAAGATGTCGTCTACGCCGGGAGGAAGTTGCCTTCGTCGTTGAAGCAATCTTTGGAGGGTGAATAAATGGGAGAAATCGGAGGCCTAAGGTTAGGAGAGAAAGAGGGAGAGTGAAAGATTGCTACAAAAAAAGACCCCCCTTCTCCTCCTTACCATGGGCTATTTATAGGGAAAGTTTGGTAGATAGAGGGTGGAGATTATATCAAAAGGAGATGGATGGCTAAGATTCAAATGGAATATGATGCATGGGGAAGAGTAAAAGTAGGTGGGCACCCCCTTTCTTGGACTTTAGGCACCCCATTTCCCAAGGCTCATCATGTCTCTCCTTTAATTCAAATTTTGGATGTCCTTTTCCTCCTTTCCAAACTTAAAGTTTGGATTCCTCCTTTTCAAACTTTGAATTCGAACTTTTGAACTTTCCTTTCCCTCCAATCAAAATAATTTGAATTCTTTATTTGACTTGGTCAAAATGGTGATGACCCTTTTGCCCCCAACTTCTTTTGTAATTACCTTCGGTGTCCTACACACATAATTGCACTTTAGTCCATACAAATTACCACAATGTGCACATAACTCTCAAATGCTCATGATTATGCAATGGAGAATTAATGATCATGGCCCTCAACTTTAATTTATTATTAAATAAGATAATTGAATTAATCAATTTACGTGAAAGCTCCAATTTAAATGTGGAGTTGAGGTTAACTATGAAATATGCATAATTACCTAATTATATGCACATAAAATGGTGTTTATGCGATGTATTATCATAAGAAATGGAGACTTATCACCCCCCATCCCTGAAGCGAGCAGAGAGGGACGGGCGGCAGAGATGCCGGATGCCCCCATCCGTCTTCCATCTCGCCCCCCTCCGAGAAGCCTCGCCGGAACTGATAGAGGAAACGGCGTGATTTTTCCGTCAAAATCCCCTCCAGATCCGCGCGACGACCATCGGACCCGCTTCAAACCCGCGCGACGACCGTCGGACCTGCTCAAAACCTGAAGCGGCAAAAACCCGCCGCCCTCCATCATCGGCAGCATCGTCTTCCGAAGGATCTTCCATGCTCTGAATGCAAAGGCTCAGCGTTACGAGAAATGGAGAGAGGAAAGACCGCCCTAGAAAACCTAAAGCGGTGTAGATGGAGAGACGCCCCTAAGTCCCTTATAAAGGCGAGGGGAGGCTGCTTGCCTTAAAAGACTCTCTCCTCGAAAACACGCCGTAGGGATTTCGCCTTTATGACTGGTCACCTGAAACTCCTCGCCCCCCCCCCCCCCCCCCCCCCCCCCCCCCCCCCGCGGGGCACACGAAGCGGCTAAGCATTCAAGGCGTGATCAAACAGAAAGGCACCCTGCCAGACGCCTGCCCAACCATCGTGCGAGATCTACGCAGAAAGTATCGGCACTGTCCAACTACTGCAGATGCGCTAATCAAATCACGGCAAGGACAGCAAGAAGCAAGTAATATTTTATTTGTTGCCTTATAAAGAGGAAGTCCTTTTTTGGAAAAGAAAGAGAAGCAAACAAAAGAAGGGGGCAAAACAGGACGATATATCAGGCCTGGGGCCCACTTTGAAGCTCGGAAGCGGAAGGCGCTGGTGTTTCGCCCCCGACGCCCTAGGTGACGGCCGGCCCTGGCACTGACCCAGCCTGCGCGGGAACTGCCTCGGTCGCGAGCCCTCCCGAGGCAGTCAGAGTTGGCGACCCCTCAGAAGAAGAGCCCTCTAGATCTTCCCCGCCCGACACAGAGGAGCAAGAAGACGACGTGTCCGAGTCGTAGCGTTGGCCAGTGGGGAAGTCGATCCCAAAATCGTGTTCCCTCGCATAAGCTACTGCCCGGCGGTAACCCTTCCTGAACCCCTTACGGATGCCTCGACGAAGTGCTGACTCATAGTAGGGAAGGGCATCTTCTTGTAGGTCGGCCTGGTAGGCCTCTGAGCCCTTGTATCGCTCAATCGCCTCCGCCCCGGCCAGTCCCATCTTATCAGCAAGCTCAGTTTTTTCCCGCTCCGCCTCGATCGCCCGCTCCTCGGCTTCCATCGATCGCTTCTCTGCCTCGGCCGACTCCCGTTTGGCCTCGGCCGCCCGCTCCTCGGTCTCGACCGATCGCTTCTCCACCTCAGCTCGGTCGGCCTCAGCCTCCAAATGAAGACGCTCCGCTGCCTCCGCCCAGTCCACCAACTCGGCACGCTCGGCCTCCCAACGGCCATCCTGCTCGAGACGAAGAAGGCGTTCCTCTTCAAGGAGTCTACTTTTCCTCTCGAGCGATTCCCTGGCTTTGGTTAGTTGCTCGGTCAGCACTCCGACCTCCAGTCGGCTCGACCGTGACAACTCCCTGACCGCGGAGAACTCCCGTCGGAGCCCCTCATGCGCCTCATTGAGTCAAGCTAGTTTCCTCTCACACCCTCCGAGGGTCCAAGCAAGATTCGACCGCTCTGACTCCTACCGGGCATAAGTCTCCGCCATTGTGACCCCCATCTGGGCCATGACCAGGCTGCCCTCCATAATGATGTCGAGGACCCCAGGTGGAGAATGACGCTTGTCTCCCTCTTTTATCCTCGCGGACACCTCGCGGCAAAGTTGGTATAAGGTGCTCGAGATGCCGAGCCTTTCCAGGGCCACCGGCATGGGAACCCTTTCCGCACTTGGAGCCTCGCCAGAAGACCCAGGTCGAGCTACAGGATCGGCCGCCCCACGCACTACGGTTGGTTGGGGCAGCGACACCTCAGTAGGCGAACCCCCGACCTCGATCGACGCTATGATCCTGACCACTCCGTGCACCTCAGACGTTCGGGGCTGCGACGCCTCTGCCGGCGAACCCCCAACCTCAACCGTCTCGGCCCGCACATCGCCGCCCGAGACATCGCCCGCCTCGACCGACGCCCCGGCCTCGGCCACGGTTGTTTCAACTTCGGCCCCCTCTGTTCCCAACAAGGGGAGAGCCAACCCATCACCGTCACCCCCCGGGGTGCCCCTAGTCTCGTCGGCCCCCTCTCGCTCGGCAGATGGGAGAGCTGGCTCGGTAGGGTCGACCCTATCTTATCTCAGAGAGGGGAGTGCCGCCGAGCTAGGATCGCCCTCGGCAGTGGAGAGGAGACCGGCCTTCCTGGCCCGTTTCCTGGCCTTCGTGGCCTCCCGTAACCTCCCCTCCACGGGATCCTTGCGCTTCGCTCCGCGTGGCCGAGAAGTCCCCCTTGAGGCCACCCCCTTGCCCTTATCCCGGGCTTGGGAGCGACCCACAGGGGCGCCCGGCTCATCAGCCGCCGAGTCGTCGCCAAGGTCAATGATGTCAGCGGCCTCCTCCAGAGGCTCCCGCCTGGTGTCTGCAACAAAGAAGAAGACGTGATCAGGAAAAGGAAGATGACCCCCAACCCCGAAGAAAGATCTAAGTGGTGGCACCTGACGGCTTCAGCCGCGTAAGAAGACACTGCTCGATATTCTCCGGCGTCACCAGCTCCTCGGTAGACTGACGATGTTTCAGCAAACGAGCAGCATACTCCTCCACATTTGGGGGGAACACCTCCTGCCGGGGAGGGATATTCAGGTGGAAATTGGGCATTACTTGGCACCTCCAACTTTCCTCCACCGAGTTAATCCCCACCCAGAAAAATTGGCTCTTCCACCCTTTATGCGAAGAATCCTTCGCCGCCAGCGAAATACAGCTCCTATTCCTCCTCGCCTGGATGAAGGAAAAACCCTTCCTCGCCGACAGGTGCGCCTTCAACTCGAAGAAATAGTGGAAGAGGTCCAAGGAGGGGGGAACCCCGCACTGACGACAGAGGATTCAGAAGGCGGAGAGGAGAAGGTACGAGTTGGCTACCAACTGGATGGGTGCTAACTGGAAAAAGTTGAGAAGCGTGAGGACGAAGGGCTCGAAGGGGAGGTGAAACCCGCTCTTCCACGCTAGAAGAAAGATGCAGATGTGGCCCGTGCGAGAATCTAGGCTCGTCTCATATGGGGTAGCAGTAACAAAGCTATACTTATGAGGCAGGCAAAACTGATGCTCCAGCCTCTTCACCTCGGCTTCCCCCAACTCGCTGCAGTTTGGGACCGGCGCTCTCACCATCGGTTCGTCGCCCCATCCCTCGGCATCTGAGCGCTGGCCCGCCATGGATTCCGAGGAAGAACTTGAAAAAGAGCTCTCTCGAGACTTCGAAGATTTCGGGGGAGGAGGAAGCTGCCGGACCGCCTCCGCAGTTATCTTCGCCAACTCCTCAAACGCCGCCGTAAGTTTCTGCTCCTCCGCTGTGTCCTCACGGCGCATCGAAGAGCCCCAAAAGTAAAGAAGCGAAGGAAAGCCAAAACCCTAACAATGGAAAGAGTCTGGGATGACAACCAGCGCCCAACGCCTATAAACCCACGCGGGAGGCGGCGCGTCGTTCCAACCTCCGAGAAAAGGGGGTCCCTTCATTTCAAATCCGTCAGGATTGCAATTATTACGGGCCCAGGTGACCACGACATGTGGCTTCATAACACCACCAGATCTCCACCCACCTGAAGCACGCTGGTCCAAAACCCTAAAAAGCTACTCATCCAAGCCTCCTTTGGCTCGGGAGTAGGAGGGGGACAAGTGGAGAGGGGGATTTCTGCAGCCCATTCAAAGAGCAGCCGAACTAGGCCCATCAGGACCAAAAGAGGCCATGCTCGCCCAAGTGACAGCCCACAGGGCCCACTTAGGACAAAAAGCCCAATAAAAGATTTGCTCGAGGATACTACCTTCCTAGGTGGCCTCTAGGCTCGGAAGGCCCGAGCGTCAGTCAGGTCACAGGAAAGGTCCATGCCCGAGCCATCCCTTTGCCTGGGAGAAGAAGGTGCATGCCGACCGATCTGACCCATCTTCATCCGAGCTAAGCCTACTGCCCGGATAGGGCTGGCCTCTCTGAGCTCGGAACGACCGACGATTGCTTATCCATGCAGCCGTTAAGAGTCCTCTGTAAGCAGGAAGTTATAAAGGTGAGGGACTCCAGCTCCCCAAGGTGATAACGCTCCCACGACAAGGCAGTAAAAGCCCACGTCGAGAACGTAACGCCCACCTAAGACCCTTCGACTTACGGGACTTCAGAAGATGGCGCACTATTTAAACCAGGGATACCCTCCGGCGAAAGGTAAGGTCAACCAGACATCTTGAACTCCTGAGCAGGAACCACTTCACCCTTCTGGTGGAGAGGGGTCTCGCGCAAAAGCTACCTCCTCCCGTTATTGCTCCCACCATAGCTCCACTGACTTAAGCATCGGAGGGTTTTCCCCAAGGACTCATCCCTGGGCCCCCTGATCCGTTTCCATTTCTTGCAGTTCACAATCTGGTGATCCACTGCCCGCTCAGGACCAGCGCTAGATCACGCCTCTTCAGTCAGCAAGGAAACAATGCTGATGCAAAGGATAGATTTGAGCCGATTCGGGCGTAGGGCCCGTAACGGCAATGTTGTATAAGGGTCGGCTAGGACACGAAGTCTTGCGCCGAGAAAAAGGGCTTATTCATCAGCAAGGAAACAATGCTGACGTAAAGGATAGATCTGACCTGATTTGAGCGTAAGGCCCGCATTGGCAATGTTGTCTAAGGGTCGGCTAGGACATGAAGTCTTGCGCCGAGAAAAAGGGCTTATTCATCAGCAAGGAAACAATGCTGACGCAAAGGATAGATTTGAGCCGATTCGGGCGTAAGGCCCGTAATGGCAATGTTGTTGATATTATGCGAGCTCGGTTATGGCAGAGTGCCACTAGACCGGGGTAAGGATAGATCGATCAGGACGGAGTGCCACTAGACCGGGGTGAGGTAGCTCGGTCAGGGCGGAGTGCCACTAGACCGGGGTGAGGTAGCTCGGTTAGGGCGGAGTGCCACTAGACCAAGGTAAAGGTAGCTCGGTCAGGGTGGAGTGCCACTAGACCAAGGTAAGGTAGCTCGGTCAGGGCGGAGTGCCACTAGACCAAGGTGAAGGTAGCTCGGTCAAGGCGGAGCGCCATTAGACCAAGGTGAGGTAGCTCGGTCAGGGCGGAGCGCCACTATCCCAAGGTGAGGTAGCTCGGTCAGGGCGGAGCGCCACTAGACCGAGGTAAGGTAGCTCGGTCAGGGCGGAGTGCCACTAGACCAAGATAAAGGTAGCTCGGTCATGGCGGAGTGCCACTAGACCAAGGTAAGGTGGCTCGGTTAGGGCGGAGTGCCACTAGACCAATGTAAGGTAGCTCGGTCAG